>WOGJ01221810.1:0-39052 GCA_015342185.1 Leptinotarsa juncta
TGAAATATTAATGAAAGCTGGAAAATAAAAATTAAAAAATATTAATAACAAAAAATTATCACCCGAAGACGATTGTGGATATCAACAATCGAAACGTCGTGACATAACTTGGTTTGCAAACTTTTAATTTTTATTTTTAATTTTTTGTTAATAATATTTTTCAATTTTATTTTCCAGATTTTATTAATATTTCAATTGTTTTATTTGTTCGGTTGTTGCTTGTATGTTATTTCTTTTAATTTCAGTTTTTTGTTTGAAACAATTGTTAATTTCGGACAATCTTATTAATTTTTTAATTGTTTTTTTCAGGTTCTTCAAATCAATTTATATTATATTAGACATTGGAAGTCCGAACTGATGAAATACACCACGAAACATTGTCAACCACCTTCAAACAAAGGTTTCCATATGTTACGTTTATCTACGCTAGCTTGACTAAATGCGTAGAGATACAGGCTACAATTTACAAAGGTTTTGTGTAGTATTGGTCACAATGTAACGATAAGTATTAGGTAAGTATCTCCCTGAGAGCTATTTTGGCGTGCGCTGCATATTCCACTGGAGTTACATGTAGATAATATACCGTGAGATTGTTTATCTTAAATAGTTTTGAATAAAAGTCCGCGATAGCATTATATCTACCTCTTATGTGGTAGCCACTATATGCAAAATACTGAGCCATAAATACAACCAGTCTTTTTTTGATAGTGTTAAGTATTTTTCTAGGTTTACTATTTCTGCGAACCAACTTTCTCTTGCAGTATTTCCATAATACCTATTTTCACCTTATCAAAAAAGATCAGAATTATCGATGTTCATTCACTCTCTCAGGATATGACTATTTTGGGAAAATTGTTTTTCACTAACTTTGGGTATAATTCCATATCACATCCCACTTCATACACTTCTGAAAGATAACTTCGAAACCCGCCAGCGTGAATGAATGCAACAAAAACACTTCCTTCAATCAGAAAAAGCAACTCAAGACATCAATTGCTCGTTTCTCTGCTTTTTCTCACGAAGATTGTTGAGAGAATTATGAAGACAAGAATGACAGCATTCTTCAACAAATATTTTAAGTACCCGTCAGTAAGGATTCCAATATTATAAACACAGGACGCCATTTTCAGCCTATATTTTGATTTAAATGAATGAAAATGAACACAATCTCTTCAGAACTCAAGCACATGAGTAGAAATATGTAAAAGATCAATGAATGTAAATAAAAGTCACCACGAAACACTGTCAACCACTTTCAAACAATCGTTGAAATTCCTATACTTCTTTAGATGGTCGGTTTTCAGAACCCAAAATTCGGATTGTGAAAGGTTATATACCCAAAAACCTGTAAGAAATACATAACCTATCTTTCAGTGAATTATTATAATTTCATTTGAGAAAGAGTTGTATGATGTTTTTTGGATAATGAAATAATCCCAATTCTACGGAAAATAAAGATTGATAACGAACTGACCATTGGTAGTCAGTCATATTACTCAATTACGCAACAGATAAGTTTCAGACTGTTATGCAGTTCAGGTTGCCACTAATGATTCGAATACGGGTTTCGCAAAAATGTATATCATGCAGTTGTTGAATCACATCACACATTCTGAATCCTGCTTTCAGGGCGCTTGCGCGCAGTCAAGGCCGTAGCCAGGGGGGTCAAGGGGGATTGATCCCCCCGAAAGTTTTATAAGCAACGGTCATCTAAAAATTATATCAAATACAACGATTGGCTTGTTTGAACATCGCAGGAGCCATGAGAATAACGCCAACCGCGGCAATAGAATTAATTACTGGTCTGTCCCCTCTGGACATGTACGTTAAGGAGGTTGCGTTAATGGCCATGTTAAGATTATCACCCACTTATCTGGCACAGCACAGCACGGCACGCCCCATCAAAACACGGATAGGATTAGAACAATGAAAATGAATGGACAACCGCCCACTAGCCCGGCACGGCTCAGCCAAGAGCGTCCATCGCCGGCCAGCATCATCTTATCCAAAAGTGCCTGGGAAGTTTCAGCCTTTCTGTTTTGTTATTCCATCACATGACAGCACAGTGTCAGACGGTACCTATGAAAATGGACGAGGACAAAATACAAATAAAACAGAACACAGAGTCAGATGCTACAAATGCAATACGCATATATACAGACAGTTCAAAAACCAAAGAAGTCTTAGGATGTGTAGTGTATTCCTGATCACTGAGTCTAAGGATTTAGTGATGAATGGGAAAAATACCAGCGTGGTTCAAACAGAACTGGCTATTATCTCAATTGCTACAAAAGACATAACCAGGAAAAGAATTTCTGGCAAAAAAATAACAATCTGCACTGATAGAGCAGACAAGCCCTATTAGCCTAGAACAGACAACGTGTAACCCCAGAGCTAGTACTAGAGTGCCACCAAGATTTAGCCAAAGCCTCGGTAGATAATAGCATTATCCTGAGATGGATGACAGGAGTAATCGCATTGCCGACTCTTTAGCCAAGGAAGCGGCTGGACGAAGAATTTTAGGACCCAGTGGCACCAACGGCCTGATGACTTCGGCAATTGCAGAACTAGCCAAACGTTACACCCATGATCAATCCCTAAAGAGATGGGATGGAATCACAGGATGCAATATTGCCAGGATCACCCTGGGCGACCCTGGGAAGCTGTCGCCAAAAAATATCTAGCGATGACCAGGAAAAATCAACGCTTAACAATAGGATTTCTGACTGGCCACTGTCAACTAAGAAAACACATCCATAATATGGAGCTACTAAACACACCTCAATGCAGGATGGGTGGACAGGAAGATGAAACTGTCAGGCATGTCCTATGCGAGTGTCACGAGTTATCGTCAATAAGAGAGTGTGTGTTCGGCGAGTCTTGGCCTACAACTGCCGATATACAGTTGATGTTTCCTAATGACCTGTCCACCTTCCTGGAAAGGACAGTATCGACGATGACTTAAGAGGACAACTCCTTGGGAGGATGTACAATGGGTCACATGTGGCCTAAGTGCTGTGGGCCTACACTCACCCTCCCTACTCTACAGATACAGATACTATTGGAATTATACAATCTCTTAGAAATTCCATCAAGTCCTTGGCAAAACGATCCATGTGCTTGAAAGAGAATATTGAAAAATCTTCCCCGAAACACAATGGAGCAACCTTACGGCATTGTGCGTACAAACTTTCAAAGATCTTGGCAACACTACTTGTTTCCACATGTACCCCTGAAAAAACTTTGCCTTCTATGGAACGTCACAAAACTCATTTAAGAAACCCCACAAGCCAGGAACGACTAAACGGTTTGGCCTTAATGTCAATCCACCGTAGAATTGATATCGACACCGAGGAAGTAATTGATTTTTTTTCTACAGAGAAAGCTAGAAAACTAAATTTGATGTTGTAAAAAGATGTTGATATTTCTGTAATGGTTTTCTAATAAATATATATGATCATGTAACACAATTTTTCTTTTTTTAATTTTCCTTTTCCTTCGTTGTTTCTATATTTCATGTTTTTCTACTATTCCACCAAATCAAACACCCCCGAAATTGTTTTCTGTTTATGGCCTTGAGCGCAGTATTTATCCAAGAAGGGCAATAGAATACTTATGAAGATCATCTTACCATGATTCTTGCTGTCCATTGTTTTTGGAACATTAAGTTCTGCCTTCAGTTTGTCTTTACATTTTAGAAATGGTTTGACTCATATATAAGAAGTGTTGAAAATTTTCACTCAGTATATAACATTCGCGTTTCTCATTTTTAACTTGCTACAGATTCAAAGTAAAAGTAGGTTCAGAAAACATGGAAAAAAATTTATAGTTGGGATAGTCTGTTATACCCTGAAACATTGTTATCAGGATTTTTCACTGAAACCTTTTGTAAGTAGAAGCTCGTCAGCTTATAATTAATACGTACGTATACATAATATTCATATCATACTTATTTTACATGCTTTCCAGTGATAATCTATGAACGTTTCTTTTTATTTTTCAATTGTCGAATTACTTTCACAATTCTTTGCATTTGTTTCAATTCTTATACCTTAATGTTGTGTGATATATTTTATTTTTATTCTATATTTTACAGGCTTCGTCAATGAAAAGTTACTTTCTTCGACGATAAAACATATTCTCATTCTCTCACACACCTTTACCTCGAAATCATAACTGCCTCATCATGTTTCTGTATATAAATATGATTTCCGGCTGAATCAAATCCAAAAATATCGTGTCAGCCGTCTCATTTGTCATGTTGTCTGTGATTACTAATTATTTCCAAAAATAGTGATGATTGAAAATGAACATATCCTCTATAGTCCATTTGGAGAACATAAAAATTATCGCTACTCAACTTTGATACGCCACGCTGTGATTAGGTACTCCATATTTTTATGTATTTGATGCTGAAACGTTGAACCCCTTTTTGATAACTTTTCTCCTTCAAATCAACCATACACCCACTTCAATATATTTCCTTCCTTGATACTGGTTATGATTCTTTATTAATTTCACTTGCAGTGAAACTATAACTGAAGCTTGCTTCGATTAATTATTTCCCTTCAACTATGACATCCTCAATAATTGAATGGAATTGTACAGTACTCCATATGAGAACTTAGCGTGTATAGCAAAATATGTGTCGCGGTTTTGTAATCCTTCCATAGTGAGAATCTCACATTGTATTTACTTGGTTTTATTTATATGTGTAATTACATTCTAAAATCTCATTTTTTTTCAGACGAAAGAAGAATGGAGAATAGTGTTCATAATATCTGCCTTGATACATTATTCGGGAATAATTTTCTATGGTATTTTTGCTTCTGGTGAACTTCAACCATGGGCGGATCCAACAGTAGAGGAAGAGAAGCACTGGAACCAAATGAACGAGGGTATACCAGTAAAAAAATCACCTGTGAGTACCTATAAGTTCCTAACTTTAAAACTAGCAAATATTGCAAACATAAAGTTAGGTTGTGATTGAAATGTTTTTAAAGAACCCATGGTATATCCTTTATTCGATCATACATTGGATATAGTCACATATCTATCTCATCTTTCATCATTCATGTAAGATGAGCCTACAGAATGTTGCATCGTACGGGTTCAAATTACTGTTATTGTGTGGATATTCTCTCAACGTTAACAAGTTGTTGCCAGTACTGAGCCTTGATTATGAAAATAAAAGATATAATTCTACGAAATAGTTGAAGGCTGTGCTGAGTCGCGAAGCATCTGTGAATTACTTCATGTAGACTCTGGTGATATTACGACCATCATCGCTTGGCAAATTATCGGATTGATCTACTAGTACGAATTGCACTTTTCTCACATTCGCACCAAGATTTTTGGTCCAAATTTATAGCTTTTCTCCGAGTAATTGGTGGTGAAACTAATCAAAGGTTTTTGAAATAGAGCGACAGTCCTTTCTAGAAACATTAACAATAATAATAATAAGGGTTATTAAAAGTATTAGAAAAAAAATTATATAATTTTATCCACTTTTCCGATAAAAAAATGCCTAATTGTCCTCGAAATTTCGACCCATTGAGCAGGTCATAGTAGGCCTTAAAAATAAGAAAAATTCATTTCTATCAACATCTTTGAGAGTACTATGATTTAAAATTTTAATTTTTCAAAATCGGTTCATGGGTTCCAAAATAACAGGTTGTTGTAGTTTGAAATCGCACACACTGTAGATGATACAACACATTATAAATATTTTTGAGAAAGAATTGTACGTCTCCACAGGGAGATCTGTAACAATTCAAAGTAATATTTGTCATTTCCTTTGTTTTGAAAGATACCGCACATATTTCAAAATTATTTTCATCACAAAAATTATATAAGTCAACGGAGTGTATTTGGATGTCCTTTCTTGCCCATATGCCAACACCCCCCACATTGTCTTGTCGATCTACAGTATAAAGAAATCAAATCATAGTTAGTAAAGAGGATTGAGTTCACTGAGATTTCTTTTAGTCCAGTTTCAACTAAGCATACAAATTTTAATGTTTCCAAATCAATTATATCACTAAAAAGTGATCAGTTGTCAAGGTGTCAACGTTTAAGATAACTAAGTCAGGTATCAATATTATGGAATTGGGCGATTGATTCTCTTTACGTTTCACTGAAAAACGGTTAACATATGCACCGTAAGGCCACTCATCCAGGTCTATCGCTATCTTGAAATTACTCTTATAAATAAATTGATGGATGTAGCCGTTATTATTTCGTGGTAGGAAATCATAATGAAGTAAAGAGAAATAAAACTTTCTATGTTTTTACCACTTTTATTTGTAACTAACATAACTGCAGTTTCGTCCTATACGGACGTTTTCAAACTTATACAATAAACTCAGTTTATTGTATACTGCAGTAACGTTAGTTACGTTTATTACTACAGTAACGTTAGTGCAGTAACGTTAGTTAGTCACAAATAAAAGTGGTAATAAACATAGAAAGTTTCAATTTTTTTCTTCATTACTCTCATAAATAGTTATTTCAAATGAAGAATAAATAGACGGAAGTTTTCAGTTCAACGCTTTACAATTTCCCTCTTGGGAACTTCCAACAAGTGGCTATTGTAATTCATTAACTGTTATTTGGTGATCCAATCTGTACACATGCATTCCTTTCACAGATCCAGTTTCTTTATTATTTCCAATGACAAGTGACATTTTCCGTCTTTCCACAACTTCTTTCCAGGCTCCTTGGGACTAAGAAATGAAATAAAATAATTAATTAGTTATTCTGTTTCAACCTGGGCTATTGTCCGTGATAAGTCATTTAAAGATTTTTTTTTGGGATTCCGATTTTGTTTGGGATTCCATTTTATTCACTTCTACAATATATGAGTCAGATACATTTTGTTCACTACTCAGACTTTTCTTTGTTTGCACTCTTTGATGGCCAACAGGGTTGGAAAATAACATGTTTTTTTAAAAAGAACAAAACATAATGTTTTATTTATTAATGCATTAATACTGTTTTAATTGTGTTGTTTTAAACATTTTAATTGTGTTTTAAACATATACATAGGTATAAAATGGAACAAAATAATTAAAAATTAAAAAGTACTTTATTTATTGCAATTATAATTATTATTTATTTATAACAACAGTTTCCAAGTTAGGATGCAATCAAGTTCAATCGACTTCTCTTATCTTCAACTCAACCCTCAACTTCCGTGATCTGAAGTTTCTCAAGCGAACTGTGTTGATTAAGAGCCCTCATAATTGCAAACAATTTAGCAGCTTTCTCTGTCCCGAGCTTGTTTCTTAATTTTGTATGAACCAATCCAAATGTCGAGAATAACCTTTCAATTCCTGTGGAAAAAGCAGTTGCAGTAAATAACTGACACGTAATTTCGAGCATCCCTGGATCCACTTTATTACTCAGTGATTTGCACAGACACATGATTGGCCAATATGTTTTGTAGGCTTAACTTTTTGTTGAGAACCGTCTGATTCGGCGACAAAGATTTTTTTCATTTGATTTAACAATTCTACTTGTTCATTCAAAATATTGATCTTATGTTTTTGCTTCAAAATATATTTGAATATATTAATGTCTACCTTTTTGTCGGCTTCAGCAATGTTCTCCATGGTATCATATAAGGCACTATCACTTTCAGTTTCAGCCACAATTTCATCTTTATCACAGCAAATCATTTGTGTATCATAGATAATTTCTGCATTTCGATATTTTGCACAACTAAAATGATAGAAACTCTCACAAATTGTACATTTATAGCCAGTAACTACTTTGGATTTACATTTTTTACATAGAGCACCAGCTGACTAGCGACTACTCCCACCGGCCATTTTGAATTGCCGGTGGAAATAGTAGCATCAGTTTGTAGTGGCAGTAGTTTTGTCTAAAACTGAAAACATCGCTTTTCCAGACTCAAACCAGTAGTATACTCCAGAGACAGCCTAGTGGTGCAAAAGCTAACTATGGTTCCGTGGAAACGCCATTGCCACCTCGTCCACCTAGACCTCAATTCCAGTCATCTCTAGATGATCCCACAAGACAAGCGGGACAAACTACAGTAGCCGCCCAGCCAGCGCCACCGATAGTTCCTTCGGCAAATCCTTTCCGTACTTCATCTAATCCGTTCAGGCAAGAAGCAGTACAGCCCGTGGCACAAGATACCTACCTACATGGTACTATAGGTGATAGAACCTATTAGTTTTACTAAGGGTGCAACATTTGCAACATTATCCATGGTAACGTATGGATGCCTCATTGCCGATTTTTTTCAATTGTTTTAGATGTATATATATATATATATATATATATATAAATTCCGAGAGTGGCATATTATTTTGAAGTTTATTCATTTGGCTTCATTCATCTATGAAAGTATCGCTGTTGCTGTTCAGAGTTAGAAATGACTTGAAGCTGTGTTAAAAAATATAAAAATTGCTTTAAGCCAATACGATTGCAATACATGTAACAGAATAATTGAAATCAATGAGACATTAAATGTATTCTCAGAAGATGTTTTCAGTTTATGACAGTTTTTGATTGAATCCTGCCTCAACTCAGTCTACTGACTCAGGATAGTATTATATAATATTTTCAAAAATTTCCGGCGTTTTGGAATTTCAGAAATACGGAAAACTTTTATATGACGGTCAGATAATTACTCTTATTGTATCTATATCCGGAAAACTATCAAAAACAAATTCCTTCATGCGTATATGCATGTATTCTGCATCTTGTGATATGAATTTGAGAGATATTATCTTCCAATACATTTAAGTGATCTTTCTGATATGAAGTTATCCCTTAAGAAAAAATAGCGAATCCAAAAATTATTTCTAAAGAAATGCTGAAATATTTTTCTAATACCAATAATATACGGAAAAATGTATTTCATTTCATTTAAAAAAAAATCATAATTTTAAATTTGTTCTAATCTCAGCCTCCATTCTTTTTTTACCTTTTTAATTTTTTAGTTAAAAAATGCTGAACTGTAGTCGTCTTTTTGGGGATGAACCTGAACTTCTTTATACGAAAGATCAAAGGTTTCTCAACATATTTCATTGAATCTTTCAAATTCCATATGGGTATGATCTACCCTTAATTATGACGAATAAAATCTCCAAAATCGATCATCTGATCAGGTTAGGTTCTGTGTGGATTGCATCTGTGAGAAATCTAACATGAATGTTTGTGGAATGTATCGATAAGGGTGTCAGGTTGAAAAGTAGTTATTTCTTCTTATATATTTGCGAAATCTTACTACATTAAACTCTACTCCTTATAGTATTTCAAATTGCTGCTATTTTCTTCTCAACATATTTCATTGAATCTTCACTATTACTGCTGAAACTAACTCTTCACATGAAAAGTGAAACTATTCAAATGTAGGATTACTTTCGACTAGTTTTCTTAGAGTCATGTGAAAGCTCTAAGGAAGCTAGTGAAGGAGGAAATACAAATGTTGGAATTCAAATCGCTATTTTCTATCACCGGTATAGAGAGGTTTTGTCAAAGAGAATAAACACAGTTGGTATCTTTCAATCTAAAACTAGGTCCGATGTATACAAATTGAGATTTATAGGAGCTCATGAAAAATATTTCAGAAATGGAAACGCTTGTGTTATATTCAAACACTATCTGAAAAATCTATTCTAAAATCTTAATATTAAAACAATATTTCTACTTCAACATAAAGAAGTTTTGATTAATATTAGTGAAGTTAAACCATAGTTAGGCACTTTCAGAAGTAAGTTTAAAAAGCTTCAAATCCTTTTTGTGAGATATATTAATATTAAAATACTGAAAATAAAGAAAAATGTGTTGCATCATTCAAAAAAAAAAATATATATATATATATATTCAAATGGAAAAAATTTGGCAGTAAGAAAAGGAATTATAATTTGATAAATCTGTTCACCACAAAAATCTAAAAAAAATTTTGTTTGTTGTTTAGAAAATACTTTCTTCTTCTTCGATGGTACAGATACACATATACTTGAGCTCTTTCTACACTTCCCAGCAAGCCTTAATATAGAAATAAGATTTTACTTAATCATTATAAATTTTATATGAGTTTTCTGAATTCCTTGAAAATATTTTGAACAATACAATGATGCAGTCTCCAATCATTTATTCATTACCTTTATTAATTGGGCTTGACCAATTTAATATTTCGAAAATATCACATTGGATATCAAAAAAGCTAGCTGGTAGTGGTTGTCAAGCAAGTTATTGATGATGAGGAGATAGTTGAAATAATCATTCATTTCACTGCACTACACTTTGGAGTGATTTTCAAAAGATATTCAGAGATACACCAAAACTTAAAGTTGGGGTATGGAAAGTCTTGACAGTAGAAGGTACCTTTTTTGTCATTATCTCAAGTATATTTTTGCTCAGTTTCGAATTATATATTACCTGGAAACTCTGAACAGCCAATATCTCATCATATAAGTTATTACTGGAATGATAAATCATTTTGGACAAATGTAAAGTATTTTTCAAAGTTAATATATGTAAGTAAATGTAACTCCAAATGAGCTTTCGAAAAAGATGGCACTCTCATTATTACTATTTGATTATTTGAGATTCAAAGATTGGGAAACAAAGTTAAACTGTTGAAGTATTCAAAGGAACTATAGAGAAGTTATCAAAAATGCATTTGTTGGCTTGTTCCAACTTTGAATATTATTCAAGTAGGTAGGTCAGTGGTCGAAAGAAATAGTTTCCTCGCGTGTCTTTTATTCAATATTTAACTCTGAAATCGAAGTTTCATTATATCGGCAACTCTTCAACGGAAATGTAGTTTATTAATTTTTTTTATGAAAACTCATTCCTGATTTTTGGTTCTTTATGGAATCAGTAATATAACGTTAATTGCCTAATTTTGAATATAACTTTATACTTTATGTGATAATACTTGCTAGGTCATGTTCAAAGTAGTGCCTGCATGCACCTATTAATCTTCGCAAAAGATCAAAATGTCTGAGTTTTTCACAAGTACATCTTACTTATAATCGATGTATAACCACTTCTGAGGTAGATGTACCTACGAAAAGTTTTCCCAAATCAACTTAGGTAGTTACTTTTCCATAGTTGTAGCTGGATTCATACAGAATGGCAATTGTTACCTTTAGCACAATTTCAAAATATATTTACATACAAATATTGTCAATTTGTACATAAAGTAATTTATTGAAGAAAAATTAATTTTTTTTTTATTGTTATTATATGAAAACACCCCAGTGGAGAAAATTCAGACTTGGACAGTTTATAAGGGCACAATGACTCGAGTGGTGAGTTCCTCAATTTTTTGTTTATTCATGTTCAGCTTTCATTCATTTCTTCGATGAAAAACTATACACTAAATAATATTTGTTGTCTGAATTTTTGTTAAGTTTACTGAATATATATAATTATGGCAAATGTGAGTCTAATAACAGATGTTGGCTAAAACTATTTCAATTGATTTTTAAAATATCTTATTGAAGAAAAAAGATTTATAGCTTTCTACTTCTCCATCATTAAAGGAAAATTTCGAAAACTGTCACAGAATGGAAGAAAGAAAACTGCTACGATAAAACCTCTTCATGTAGATATGCAGATATCTACACCCCCGTGTAGAAGTTTTTTTTTCAGATACAAACTGGACGCAAATAACATGAAAGGAATGAGTCCTTTCATATGACAATTCAATTAGAAGAAAATACATTTTTTATCCATTCAATTTATCCATTTCATAGAAACGTTATAACAGGTAATATGTGAAAAATATTGATGGAAAATTCCACTTACACTACACTATCTTCCCTAATGGTACTTCGGAGTTTCGGAATGAGACACTTATCACCTTATCATTATCATCATTGCAAAATGGGTCATTCATTCTTGCATCACTTACGATTTGTCACCGGAAGAGACAACTGTAATCTTGTTACAACTGACAGTACTTAGAAATATCCATACGGTTAGATAATTTAAATTGAAGGGAGGATACTTTTAAGACTAGTTTTTTGAAGGAGAACAGTTTTTTGGTGACGTAATGAAATAAATCAGTGCTTCATCTTGTAATGTAGATTGACAGCATCATCAATTGACATGTGCATTGGGGTTAAGCTATATAATAAACTTATTGAGGACATTAAATCCTCAAATATAAATGTCTTCAAAAGGCGATTCAAAATTTTTCTATTGCAAAAAGCATACTACTCTGTAGAGGAGTTTCTCGTTGAATCCTAATTTGATTGTAGCTTAACTTTTTTTATGTATGTTTTAGGTTTTATATTGACTTTTGTATGTTTGTTTGACCTGTTGAATCAGCCAGTATTTTATGGTGATGTTATGTTTTTTTTATCTAATGTAATTGTAAACTGATTCAATAAATGTTTGATTGATTGATTGATTGTGATCCAAAATATTGCTTATGATGTGATACGGCAAGTGTTGTCCCGAAACTTCAAAGAACGATGGTGTTTGTTCCATGTAAGTAAAATTCCATATGAAATACTCTTTCATATATTACGTAGGTGATAAGTGATTTACGGATAATTCAATGTTTATATGCAGGTAGTGGTTTCAAAAAGGTTTTTTCTTTAGGTTATATCTGAAAGAAACGTCTATGCATGATCTTTATATTTGTTTGAGGAGTGTTAATTGTAGTTATTTTCTTTCTTTTTTCCTTTGAAAGTTTACTATTTTCTATTTTCAAAAAGGGAGAACTGAAAAGCTCCTGGTGATATCTTTTAATTTCCAGTGAAATATTATGAATGCTTTCTGTATGTCATTTAATTCAGAGTGAATATAAAATTGGGTAAACATTTCTGGTTATTCTACAAATATAACTCAAATAAAAAAATATATATTGGCGTCTTAGAAACATCTTTCTGACTGGATTTTTGAACGGATTTTTTCACCGTTATCCAGTGTGATCACAAACAGATCGGTTTTCGTAGGATTTGCCCCTCATCAGTGCAGAGTGGTCTGAGAACTAATAAAATGAAAAATGATATTTCTATGAGTTGAATATAACATCAGTTGTAACATTATTCTCATCCGATTATCACCAACAGACTAGTTTTTGAGGTATTTGCTCTTCATCAGAGCATGGCAGAGTGTACCAGGTTGGACAAGCTGGAAGAAACATGATAGGAATTCAATTTCAAATGCCGTATGGGTATGATCTACCCTTAATTATGAAGAATAAAATCTCCAAAATCGATCATCTGATCAGGTTAGGTTCTGTATGGATTACATCTGTGAGAAATTTGACATGAATGTTTGTAGGATGTATCGATGATGGTGTCAGGTTGAGTAGTTGTTATTTCTTCTTATATATTTGCGAAATCTTACTACATTAAACTCTACTCCTTATAATATTTCAAATTGCTACTATTTTCTTCTGTTTTGTTTCTAAGAGTAGAAATTGAAATTGGGATATAAATATTGTCAATGACGAATAACATTTAATGATATTACCTACCTGATTTAAAAATACTTCGGCGTTGCAATTTCCAATTTTACGCGAATTATCCGTGTTACAAATAACAGTAGTAGTATGAACATCTTTCAACACATAACTTAACGCAAAAACTGTCCTTGAAACTGATGGTACATATAAATTGAAAAATAACAAGCTCAGCAAATACCATTTGAGTTCTGAAGTTCACGATAAAAACTCATAGTGTCAACCGTATATGAGTGAACAAGAAAAATGAAAATTTACTTAATCGCCACTAAGAAAATATGTCCTCATTTTTATATGAAAGAATTTTATGTTTACTATGTATATGTGTAATTTATTACGATCATGTTTGTCTACTTGAACTTCACGACCTTTCATCTGTATCATATTGACCAATAAAATCACAAATAGCTATAGCGTTTCTAATATTTTTACTGGAATTGTCACCCATACATCGTGGTAGTATTGTGGAAGACGTTCCAGTTCAATATGTTGCGTGATAAACAAACTTTTACAAAAAATTCAACTCGTAAAAGTGATCAGAAAAGTTCTATTCTTAACTCCGGGATGAGAAATTTTATGCTGGTTTCACAAATATCAAATACTCAGAAAACCCTACTGAAAAATTCATAAAATGAAATGTATGTATTGCCGAAATATCATTTTAGTGGTGATCTGTTTGTCTGTTTGGTTACTTTTTGACTGTTCAGGTTTTCCACGATCCGCATATATTGAAAGATGTTAAAAAATCTCTGCAAGAATTGAAAGGGTATCTGTATCTGTAGAGTAGGGAGGGTGAGTGTAGGCCCACAGCACTTAGGCTACATTGCACATCCTCCAGAGGAGTTGTCCTCCTAGGTCATCTTCCATCCTGCCATTTCCAGGAAAATGGACAGGTCACTGGGAGACATCTCCTGTATATCGGCAGGTGTAGGCCAAGACTCGCCGAACACACACTCTCTTATTGACGATAACTCCTAACACTCGCTTAAATCTGTTTAAAAAAATCAATTTTTCCGTTAATCAGCATAGGACAGTTTCATCTTTCTCTTCACACATCCAGCATAGAGGCGTGTCCACTCACCCCATATTATGGAGGTGTTTCTTCAATTAACAGTCGGAAATTCTACTGTTAAACGTAGATTTTTCCTGGTCATCGCCAGATATTTCTTCGGCGTCAGCTTCCCAGGGTCGCCCAGGCAAGATTGCATCCTTTGTTGTCATCCCATCTCTTTAGAGATTTAGCATAGATGTGGCGTTTGGTTAGTTCCGCAATTGTCGAAGTCATCAGGCCGTAGGTGCCACTGGGTCCTAAAATGCCTAGTCCAGCCGCTTCCTTGGTTGACGAGTCGGTAATGCGATTACCTTTACTCCTGTCGTGCCTTGTGACCCACCTCAGGATAATGTTATTATCTACCGAGGCTTTGTGAGAGGATGTAAAGGTGACACCAACAATGTAAAATTTTTATCTGAGCAGAAATAAGTTTTTATCCAAACTTCAATACAACCAACAGTAAACAACATCTGAACATGAATTGAAATAGTTTTAGAACAACTAGGCAAATTTCCATTTTTAAAGAGGAACATTCGTTGAAAATATAATACATTGTAGTGAAGGAATCATATTAAATGTTGTGAAATAAGTATATCTAATGTATATTATTATTGAGATGCTTCGCATCATATGTATATCACCATATAAGATACAATCATAGTTATGTTTCATTAGTCAACCAGAAGTAACTCAGCGTTTGTCATTGTCGTGATATAATGATCAAGAGGGCCTGCTCATTTTGGATCGACAAGCAGTACCTACATTTTCGCATATATATTTATCTGCTTTGTAACATAATACTGCGATGAACGCTGCTGATTCCGGTTGAAAATCCTTCACTTTCCAAATTACAAATGGAGACATTTTTCAAGGGATAAAAATTGTAGTGTATTATTTTCGTATATTTTATTTTATTAAAATATTTTTTATAAATTAAATACCTTATGAAAATAATGATTATTTGTTTTCACTCATTTCATGAATACATATCATTGTATTGTATATTCTATGTCAAGAAGTTTTTGTCGTACCTTCGAAATTCTTTTCTTCAATTATAAGATGAAAATGAAAGGGAAGATGAAATGATTTTCTTATGTGTTCTGTAAAACCGTCTCAAAAGCTATTCTATAAACTGTAATGATAAGTTATTCAGTACTTTTTAGAAAAACTAGAACCTAAACATTTTACACTTCATGACTTCCTGAGGAAGTGATGTCGACAGTATGTTTTTTTTTCGGATTTGAATTCCAGAATCTGAAAAAGAAGTGAAGCGAAGTAATTTCCTTATTAACTACCTGGCTAACTTTAAGGAAATACTACTTGTCTTTTTTGAATAAATCAGTGTTTATTGAACTTTCCTGGGTTTTTAAACGTCTCTAATCACGAAAATGAATAATTTGCGATCAGAAGAGAATCTACGTAACTATAATAAGTCAGGACACAATGATGGCCCAAAAAGTTACTGCGTGGAAAAAAGTGAAGAAAGAATATACTTCTACTTAATGATTTTGGCTATCTAATAACTTATTGGTTGATAAAAACACATATTTCACATACTTCAGAAAGTTGTTACTATGTCTTTTAATCCATTTGTTTTTCCAAATTCGCTTTCAATGAAAACTGTTTGTTTCCATTTTACAGATGTCAATAAAGTGGAATAACCCAAATGACTCACTACATGTTTATATTCAACTTCTCATTTCAACAGTGGCAACCAAATACGATCCCTTTCCACAAATACTATTGTTAGTTAGCAAAAGAATATAAGATAGTTTCTGTTCAATTCATCTTTATTGTGTGATCGCTGAAATGGAATCATAACCCGAATAACTAATGAATGCTTCAACATTATAGAACCCAGTATCACCGTCAGAGACTAAACAAAGATCTTCCTTTGCCTTTTCTCGATGTGATCATTACAAAATGCATAAACTCGTGATAATAGTTTCGATGGAAGCAAATATAATACCAATAGATTCAACATCTTATCGCCACGATAACGCCAGAAAGAGTATAGTAAAAATTTTGAATAAACTAAAGTTTCCGATTATTTTCATAATTTTATTGAGGAAATAACTATTTTCAGGGAAAATAAAATAAAACATGTATTTACCGTATAACAATTGCCAATAACTAAAAAGAAACTCTTATACACATGGCAACTAATGTCATACCTTATTTCCCCTCTTTTTCATACCCCCAAAAGTACAACAAAACAAATGCCATGAATAGGTACAGTATGACAAAATAGATAATAGGTTAATTGCAATGGAATACATTTTCAATCAACTGGCAATGAACCACAAACAAGCCGGAAAATTCAGAAAATATTCATACAAACATTTTTATGTCTGAAAGCAAAATTTACTCACCCCATGCCCAGATCAGGATGGAAAAATAAATTTTAATTAAATTGTGACTCAGTAATAAAATTTATTTTGATTTTTACTCTAAAAGGGTAACAAAATCATTACACTGCATGAAATCCTGTATAGCAAATTTCCTTTCGCAGTGAAAATCAAAATCAATTTCAATAGTAATAGTAAGTTTTGATATGGATGTTCATCAAGTATCGGCCATTCAACAAAACTCTTATATAATACTATCGGAATATATCATTTGACCATTATCATTTTTCTAACGTCTCTTTGTAAAGCTATACAGTTTGAAAAAGATAATAAGTTTTGAAAACGAAAGAGAAACAGTTTTCTAAACCATTTTGGCGAATTGAACTTTTTCTTCGAAGATATATATTACCTGCGCAGTCACTTTTTGGGTTTAAATATTGACTTTATCCTTTATTGCACTTGCCTGAATTCTCTATGTATATGTATTCATTTGGATTTTGAAGATTTGGAAGATTTCAACCATTTTCAATGAAAATGAATATTGAAATTACCCTTTCAATTTTTTTGATATCAGAATTCGAAATTATTATAACTAAATACTGACCATAGTAGTTTTCCCCACGAAGGTATCATTTTTTGCAGGTTAGGTAGAAAACTTACCAGCTTTAGTTTTATAGATATTAATGTAGGCCTTATGTTTTCTCTAAATATTTTAGTGGAGTTTCAAAATTAAGAGTTTTTCTGATTTGCATATGAATACCTACCTTTTCCGTCGCAAAGTTATTCCCATTGAATTTTTGCATAAAAAATATAGCGTTCATATTGGCATAAAATATTAGACTAAATTATTGAAATATGCTGGGATAATTTTTATGAAAAATGTCTCCATTTTCCTATCAAGTTTTTTTCCTTTGCAAACTATCAATAATTAAAAGGAATATTCGGTTGGTCTGAAACTACAAATTCAGTGTATCAAGATTTGATTTTCGGGCTACACCGAATTTATTGATACTGAAACTTTAATTATTTCTCCAATATATTTATAAACCAATCATTTAATTCATTATAGTCTTAAGAATTTCGAGGTTATACACCTCAGGGCTGTGCAGACAATAATAAATGGTGGATTATTATCCCCACCATTCTCGTTGATAATAAGTAATGATAATAATAAGGTGATTTATGGAAGTGTGTTTGACACTTAAAATGCAATATGAATATTTTTTAAGTGTTTGTACAGGGTGGATGACATAAGATTATTTGAACTCTGAGAGTTAACTTTTCACACAATCAAATAGGACATTCATTCTCATAAATAATTAAAGTTAGTACAATGAATTAATACATGAATTTCGGGTATATTTTAAAAGAAACTATTTTTAAGTCATTTTACTGTTTCGAGCAGTTACACCATGTGAATGTTAACAAATAAATTATCCCAAATTTATCAGATGTTTGGAAGTGTCACAGATGTGAATTTTCACAAGCATGGTTACTTTGACGCTACAAAGACACTAAGTAACGGTTATCTGTACCTTTCATTGACAATGCAGCTCTCAGACTTCATCAGTCCTGCATTATTCACCCTTTATACTTCGATGAAGCTTATACAAAAATGGGGCTGGCTTAAGAAAGCTTGTTGTTTCTTCATTAAAAATAGGGCAAAACTGTAGCAGAAACAAAAATATGTTGTGGTGTTATTCCTATAGAAATTTTACATATATATGTTTGTATGTATGAGAAGCATTTTTGGCGTGTGGAATTTATTCGCAATATAGCCTATCATATTGATGTTCATTATTCCTGAAAACAGTGTGTAAAATAATTGTCAATTAAGTCAATTCAATAGCAGGTAATTGTTATTAACTCTCCTTCTACGTGAAACATTAACCTTTTGGATTGAGTCAATGATTTCAATCATAAAATGTATATTATTAAATTATGTTATCGAAAAGTAATGTGAATTGAGATAATATGTTCGTATATTAATGTATCTGCCACCTCTGAAATATTTACTACACTAATCCAACTGAACACTTGTTTTGAGCAATGAATAACCGTGAGAAGTCTACCTAAAGTCTTCTAATGTATATACTTTTTTTGTGTAGTTGTAATGTAAGTACCTTACATAATTTTTTTATTTAGGGGATTGTTCATGGGACATCATTGTAATAAATATATCTGATAAAAAATCCAAGCCAAAATTCGTTTCAGCCGAAAAAGATTTTCTGATGGAACTGAAAGTATTATCGTTCTTAATCATGTTAATTGAACGATAAAAAAAAAGGTAACCGAAAATAGAAGACCAAAATGGAAATGTTCTGATGTATGTCATTTCTCACCTACTGGTTGTGAAGACACCAAATTGCACTACTTGATTACATTCATATCATTCTTTGCAAGGTTATCTCATGAACACGTAGCGTTTTCTATTGGTAAAACAAATGCATATTCAATAAAGAACTACAAAAAATGTGCACTAGTTTCACCAACAGAAAATGCTATTAAACCTTATGATTGAAAGGTGCATTCTCTGTGGGTTTGTGCTTGTAGATGTACAAAACATGACCGAATGCAAAGGGGTCAAATGTAATTTATCTGGATCGTATGATATTGCAAAATAAGATATAACAAAAAATGCCTACAAAGAAGTTCCTCAACATTTTCAATTTCATTCGTAAACAAAGTGGTGTATTCAGATGTTAATTGCTAATGGCATCGTTTGGAATTGACAATTTTTATTTTTCATCACTTATGAATTCATCCCATCCTCATGATACGCTTATGCATTCATCTGCACTATTGTTCGAAACATAATACAATGTTTGCAGAGAAGTGTTGTCCGTGCCGTCATAAATAATGCGCCTTTTAGTCATAAGATATTAGTTTATGAGATAAGTGGCTTGTTTAATTAGTACAAATAAAACAGCCTTTCAATTTTTGCTGTTTTGCTGAAAGTTACACAAAGGATATATCATTTTCACTCAACTCCCTACCATACCACCTTTCCTAATTGGAATAACCGTATTATTTATAAAATTGCGAAAACATCAAAATTTCGATTGTCACAAGTTTTCACAAAAAATTTTTCAAACACACTATACATCAGGCTCTCGGGTCCACGTAATGAAATATGTATCGTGTGATCTTTGAAACAAGTTTTATTTTTTGACCAATATATTTTTTGACGTAATCCTCACAAATGAGTTCGTGAATCCCAGACCGCTTTTTTCTGATTGCCCAACATTTGTTAACGTGTACAAACAATTATAAGTGTAACTTTTACATTTAGTAGTTTGAATTTCCAGTTCAGTAAGTAAGATATATAATAATAAATAACGATTTGCATACCGATTTGAAACCCGCAGTCTCCCGCCTCTGCTCATGAGTATATTTAAAGAGTCAACGAGAGAATAAGTTACTTTCCATGGACTTAGAAATACGTTATGCGTATAACATATTCGTTACTTTCAAAACCAAAAAGATTAAGGTACAGGACTGTGGAATATCAACAAAAGTTCCACAAATATGTATTTCTCTTGTGAAAATAAAAGCAATAAAAGTTGTCATTCTCGGTCAACTCAGCCATAAGAAATGCCTATAAGTACTTCATTTAATATAAGAACTTACAGATTTATTACCCAGAGATTTCCCAATGCCTTCAAAAATTCCCTTTGAATGAAGAAAAATTACTAATAAGGAGTTCGGCAAAAAGTATGTTGGTCAATCGGAACAAGATGTTTGAATTCGTTTCAAAGAGTACACATCATATTATTCTATTTTGTATATGGGAAGAGTCTAGTTTCGCCTAACATGTTTCAAAGCAATACAAAAAAACTGTCAGACATTGCTTGAATTGTTTTAAAATTCCATTAAATCATCAGGGAATTGTGTGTAGGTAGTGATGAAAAGCAAAAAGTATTTTCCTTTTTTCAATTTCTACTCTGAAATAAATCTTATACTGTGCAAGGATGTGAAAACTGGGAAAAAAACATGGGTTGTTGAATAGAGAGATTGAAATTGAAATTTAACTAGTCCCAGATTCATAATGATAACTTTGAGTTTTACAATTGTCGTCCAATTCTAACTTAACATTTCAATTTTTAAAGAGGTATTTCAAATACAGAATTTCAACAATCTTGGTACAAAGTGCACATAAAGCATTATACCAGTAAAACTCACATCATATCCGAGCAAGGAATCCCACGTTAAAAATTAGGGGCTTGTTAATCCTCGCACAAATTTCAACTTCTCAGGGTTGTCGTTTGTGAAGGGTCAATAGATGATCAAAGGAAAACAGATTTTGAACAGATATGGAACAGTTTCTAAAAAAATAACTGTGCTCGAAGTTTGACATCAATTTCCATTTCAATTGAATTAAAAAATAATAATAAAAAATCACGCAAATGATTCGCAATGTTCAACAAATTTTAATTCGTTTCCAGAGTAATTCTAGAAGTGGGATATTTTATCAAATGCAAAATTTTAGCGGCATAAAAATTTTTTTTTTCATTTTTCTTATTATCCTATTTGGATTCCGTAGAAAAAGACGCTACTCCCATAAAAACACTATTGGGATAAATAATTGTCAAAAATGACAACTTTGAGTCTCATTTTGTAACAATTTGCAAAAATGGTCAAAAATCTAAAATATCCTTACGTAACTGAAATTATGCATTCCGGTCAAAAATTGCATAGAGGAAAATTTTTAAGGTTATTAGGTTTGATAAATAGCATTCTCGAATATTTCGGGAATAATTTAAAATTTGATGGACAATGCGTGACTACTATTTTGGTTATTTTTTATTTCGATCAAAGCAAAAAGCCAGTAGTCCAATGTAAATTTCCAGAGTAATGTTTGGGAAATATTGATTTTTGTTATTGTTGTGAAGATACTAGACGTTATTTTTCAATTTTTTTTCATTTCTTCCATATACGAGATCGTAAATCATGTTAATGTTTATTCCTTTCCACTTTCTGGAATATATTGAAATTTTATTCTTTTACTTTTGTTACCATTCGATTCATCAC
The DNA here is from genome assembly GCA_015342185.1 of Leptinotarsa juncta. Lineage (NCBI taxonomy): Eukaryota > Metazoa > Arthropoda > Insecta > Coleoptera > Chrysomelidae > Leptinotarsa > Leptinotarsa juncta. The sequence continues at coordinate 21,893 of WOGJ01221810.1, forward strand.
AAAAGTGTAAATGCATTGTACTGAAAATTTAAAAATTAAACATTTCAAGTTACATTTTTCTCCTAATGTTTGACATTCATTTGTCATTTGGCATATCAATCACAAACAATATGGATAACAATCAACATTCATTGTCACATTACCATTTCATAACATGTATACGAATGGAGTTATGTAACCACAATCTTATTGAACTGCGTGGTGTATTTTGAAATTATTTAAGTATTATCTTCTTGAACTGTTGTGTCTTTTGTATATCTCTCTATCTTGTCAATATTATATTGATCCTTTTATATTGGTAGCAAGTAAAAAAATATTGTCGTCTTGCTACTAATATAATGAACGTAATGGTAGATTTTTTTCAGCAATATAAGCTTATAGGCTATAAATTATTTTTAATTTCACATTGGCACAAGCGGAAAGCTTCCATCGAAATTCACAACAGAAGAGGTAATGTTTCGAAGTTGTTTTTTCGATGAGTTCGTTTTTCGCTTAAGGCGTAATAGTGTAGAGGCAATAATAGAAAATAACAGAATAGTCGATATCATTATATTTCCAAATTAAATGCTCAGGAATGAAAATTATCAAAACTACCAGCTGACTCCAATTGAATTGGCTAATAATCCACACAGAAAATTACGTAGAAAATGAATACATAACTGTCAATGCTTTTAGTATTGAGTTGTGATAATAATTTATTATATCGAATAGTCTTTCAATACTACGCATTAGCCTGTAGTAAAATAAAACTGGAGTTTTTAGATATTTTCTTTCCTGAAGGAATTAATAGGAGAGAACTTCGAATACTTTTTGTCAACTTGGTGTTATTATCTTCGCATATCTGTGTTAAAATAAGAAGAATTCCTCAAGTCCACGGGTATATTCAAGAATCAATTTTTTTCCTGCATTTTCAACATTCTGCTTCTTTATGTGAACTCATGGAAAATTGAAACTAAATTTCCAAGTGAAGTGTTGAAAATAACGAGATTCCCATGAATTCGATAAAGCGAATAAGAAAATAATATCATAAAAGGGATTAAGTAAATCATTCGATTCATGAATAGACTTGTTGCTAAGTAAACTGAAATAGATGTACAAAAGAATTTAAGAAAAGCAAATATTGAATGAAATTCCTGTTAACATTAGTTAAAATAATTATCAATGAAAAGAAAAATCCAAAAATAAATAAATATGTTACTTATATAAATGAATTTTATTTAACATCTAATCTGTTTTTCAATGTCCATAAATATACCGCGAAATTGTTCAAGGCTACTTTCAAAGAATGGATAAAGCTTTCAATGAGTTCTTCATTTCAATTTGTTGCTCTTCAGTCAGATTATCGAGAGGAGGTCTAGCTTTACCTACATCGATAGAAGTTATCAAACCCATTGCGATTTTCATTGTTGGGACCCATGCACCTGCAACAAATTTTCAAAATTATATCAATTGTAATAATTCGACATAGTGTCGAAAATAAAAAAAAATGTGTTGATTTTTAAAGAGGTCCAATGTTTTGGATCAAAAAAATTGAGTTTGACACGTCAGATCTTGTCTGTTTCAAAATCTTACAGTACGGTACGGTAAGACCTGACAAAAAAATAGTCTTTAAAAAAATACTATATGTCGAGGAAAAAAGATAAAGTTATCAGGAAACGATTCACATAAAAACTTCAGATATCGAAGCATTGGGTTTTTCTAAATTATTCACCAATATATACGATACCGTGTTAAGCGTGGGGAAGTAAAGTTATGTTTTTTCTTAATTAAATCATCTTACTGCTTTCCATATTGTATTCCGACAGAAATGTAATTCAAAATATTTAATACTAATAGATATATACGGAGTGGTTCAGAACTCATGCCAAAAATAATTTCAAAAATCCAATTCATTTTCAATGAAAATTTTGTTGAGAAGTACTCAAGTTTTGTTAAAAGAGTACCCTACTTTAAAAATATACCTATTTCACTATTAAATAATGACTTGACTGCAATCTGAAGATGTATAAAAATTGTAATGGTGGGTAAAAAACTCTGATTTCCTCAACAAAAAAAGCATATTCTAAAAATTTGGGGTTGTAGCGGTTCAATGGATATACCATAAAAAACACACACAAAAATTCCATCTAACTACATTGTGGAAGATTCTCTGTGGAAAAAACATTTCATATAAGTTTATTTTATTGTCAAATAGTAATTCTACAGAGTTATTTGGTAGATTCAATGCTGGAAGACTATTTTTCATTATGGAAATATATTCTTTCATGCTCCCAATCGGATTGATAGCCTAAAGATGTGTTAATCTTATTCGAATTTATATTACCAAGAAACTTTATACGGCAACCTTTGTCATTAAAGAAATGTTCAGCCAGTGCTAACATAAGGCTAGAACTGTGTTCTTTCCTTTCATGGTTTCTATCTATACACTTCTACAAATGCAGGTTATGCAATATACATGGTCATTTTTAACTACGGCACGAAACTTCAGAAGGTGATTAGTTAGGTCGTTTTAAAAAAGTTTCTTTAAACATATGTCCAATACTTGTTGAAAATCCTAAACTTATTCAAGTAACTCGTTACTATGAGATTCCAATTAAACAGTTTACAAAACCGCAAGACATGTTTCCGTATACAATTGCTTTTTCATACTCTCACATTTTAATCTCACAATAAAGTGTTACTTGGCTACGAAGTACATAACTTGATTTGATATATTTCTATTTTTTTCATTGTTTGCATTTTTTCATTGGTTCTTATTATTCTTTCCATTTTTATTTTCAATATTTGTATACACTGGTATATTTCACTTACTTTTAAACAAATTTATTAATGCATTTCCATTTCAGGGCACAATCGTTTATTTACTTGAAAAATCAAATGTTATTCATTTTCTGAACTTTATACTCATTTCTTATCCCTTCTCATTTTTTTTATTATTTCCTTTTTCAACCAATATTTTTCGGTCATTTCAATACTTCACTTCTTCTATTTTATTTTCTTCTCATTGATTTCAAATCTGTTAAGACTTTCCAACCGAATATTTGCCAAATATTCTGAAAGAAATATCATTCGAAATATCAATTTTCTTGGTAAAATATTGGTACCTATCTACATTTTCCTCTTTGAAATTCACTCAAGATACCGTATTTAGCATGACGATAATTTATTCGGTACTCATTTCATTGGAATTTGAAGATTATTTCAACAATATATCGATAAAATATAAATATATTTGGCAAATGATTAGATATAAGTATAATCATTTGATTTGTTTTTTACTGTCGATTTATTTCGATATCCTTCAGATTTTTATGATAATCTTCATATCTTGGTAACCTACTTTTTATATAAATTATAAAGGAGTCGTAAAGGTTTTTCCGTCGTATAACGGCAAATGCGTAAACTCACTTTCAATTTAGAAAATATTTTGTCTGCTTTTTATGTTCTGAATTTTGTAGAGAAACTATCGATCAGAAAAAATTTGGAAATACACAGTAAATTCGCGCAGAAACATAAGGTAAGTGACCCTAATTCAGACAGTTTAAGGAGAGTGGAAACTATATCGCTTTAGAATAAATATTGAAATAGTTTTGGGAGTGGAAACCGTTTATATAGCTTTCAGTATTTACCTATTTATTATAGATATCCTTCAATGAGACCTTCAGAATGTTCAGAATTGCACAAAATTAATGTTTCTGGTGATAGTACCATCGTACGCAATTTTGACAGCCATTGGAGCAGATTGGTCATAATTTCGACAGTATTTCCAAATCAGACATACTACATCTACTTGATTGATACATATTACCTACATATTGAGAACTAAGCTCCATATTCGCCTTATTTCGTTGAAAAGTAAACATTAATTTTACTCTATGCACAAGGAAAAATACGACTCTATTCAAAAATTATATTTATTCAAACAAAAATTTAAAAATTAGGATTTCCAGTTTCAAGTAAAGTTCTTGTTAAGTTCGTGGACTTCAAAAACATTTCTTTCATTAACTTGCTCTGGTGCTTCTTCGAAACTGTACAAGATTTCATCATCATCTTCTGACCATTTCCAATGATTGAGACCACTCTTGCACATGATCTTCACCTTTATGCCAGTGTCTTTGTTTTCTGTAATGGTGCCTGGGTACAGTTCTTGTTCATAGGTTATCACAACATAAATGTTTACTTTGGTTTCAGATATTACAGGTTCATTTGGTTGTTGAGTATCGGCTAGTTCAGACTCCTGAGTATCTTCATTGTCAACGTTATTCTTTTCCTTATTTTCATTGTTTTCATTTTCCTTATTCTCTCCATTGTTTTTATTTGATCTCTTTTTTCTTTTGCAGGAATTTTCTTCAGCTTTTTTTACTACCTCTTACGCCTTCGCTGCTCCTTAACATCTTCTTTTTTTCATCGTTTTTCTTTGAATAATATGCTTTTCAGGCATCTGATGTCGTCACAAACGTACCTTTTCCTTCTTCACTTTACATTTTTTGATGCGGTTGCCTGTGGCCAAAACCATGCAGTTTTGAACGGTGATGGAACAACAACTCCGGGAAGAACTTTTTGGTATTTGTTGTTTTCATTTAGAGCATCAATAGTATTTCTGCCAATCCGGTATTACCAGTAGTTACAGCTCTGTCAGTTTTTTCAGTTATTATTTTATTTAATTATTCTGGTAATTGTGAGATTGTCGTCCTGTTTTCTTACTCGGTGTCTATTGATTATGCCTCTTCATTTACGTCAGGTACTTTATCTTTTATGTTTTCGGATAAACTTTCGTCTTCAGGTGCTAAGTGATTTTAGTCCGCTTACTGCAAATACAAATCTTTTAGAAGTATATTTTGACATTTTGCAACTTACTTACCTTTTTACACTCCGTAGTGCTGGGAACTTCTCCTGACTGTTTTTTCTTGCTCTTTTTCTATCAACTAATAACCCAACTAATTATTTTCTGATTCCACAAATGTATCTTCAGTTATATTACCCAGTTCTAGATATCTATTTTCCGCCATATCAATATTTTGAAGCAACATGTTCTCCCACCCATCCTCTAAATGTAATCCGTCTTCTATCTCGATAAAAACATTTTCTACAACTTAGAATGGTTCATCTTCTATGACTACATTAGTCTTCTCGTTGTCAAATTCGAATCCTGACGTTTTAAAAGTTTTGTACCATGTGTAATAAAGTTGCTTATTTTCAAGATCTTCGGACCACTCGATGTCCTTTAGTGCATAAAATTTACGAACAAGATCTGGTCCAATTGCATTTTCAAAAAATCGTAAATGAGCTACAATGGTCTGGTCAACCGTGTTTATATCATTTTCATTGACTTGTTGGGTTGATTTGCTTCCTAATAAAATCTTTCTTTATTTAAAGCGTTCTGATTCTCCTCAGTTCTGAACTTCTGCGCCCTTTTCTTCCAGCTATTCTTTAAAGACCTGAATAGCCCCACATCTAGAGGTTGGAGAATATAGGTTGAGTTCGGCAACAAACTGGTCAGAATTATCCCTTTTTCTTGACAAAAATCACTGAGTGGTGATGTTACGTGAGACTTATGGCCATCAACGTAAAGCAGAATTGGGAATTGAATCTGTTCACGGATTAACCAGGGATGGAATATGTTAGTGATGTACTCAGAAAGTGATTCGACCACTTGGAACCTACATTACGATATGTTTGGGAATACGTTCCGTAAGGATACATTATCATAGTAGGTATCAATTTCCCTGATGCATTTCCTGAAATATTGACAAGTTCTTATGATGTACTGTTTGGAACCTTTGGTGTAGTAATGAATATTACTGGAATTTTTTCCCAACACCAAATAGTTATTTTTACAACTCGACACGTGTTTCGATCACCAAGTGATCATCTTCAAGAGGAAGATGATCACTTGGTAATCGAAACACGTATCGAGGTGTAAAAATAACGATTTGGTGTTGGAAAAAACTCCAGTAATATTTATTGACAAGTTAACAAATATTTGTGAAAGATAATTCGATTGCTGGAGCTCATCTGTTATGAGAACAGTGAGACAATCCTTGTCGTCACCAGATCGATCATAAACAGGCTTGCATCCTTTTGGAACCAACACGTTGGTGCCCTTCGGAGACAGAAAAAAAAGCTGACTCGTCAAAGTTGAATATTCTTTCTGGCTCAGTAATGTCAATGCCCTCATCATGACAATAGTCCTAAATTTCTTCAAAACAACTTTTGATTTTGGTTTCAGTCACCGCAGCTTGAGATGCACAAATATTTTTACTCATACGTTGGCTGATTTCAGGGTGCCTTTTTAGGAACCTCTCATACCATCGACGTCCTGGTCGCCCATTATGTAAATTACTGTCCCACTTCAATTTATCAACCAAAATGGCTACACAAAAAGCCCATCCTTGACATATTAATGATCCATTTCGATAAAAGATCTTCTTCATTCTCTGTAAGTATAGTTCCAACACCACTTTTGCGGTCTGTTGGGTACACTCCAGATGTTTTCCTATAAGAGTTGTTCTGCGAACACCGTATTTTTGGCAGTTGTTGAGCATGACTCCCCATGTTTAATTGCTTCAAGGGCCTTTTTTATATTTTCCTTGGAGTATTTGCAATATTTCTTTTCTCCCGGCATAATTTTCTTTGACCTTCACTTATAAATAAATGATAAAGCAAGACCTTTCAACGAATGTCGTAATCAAGTTCAGAGTGTCCATAACATCGACACCCGTGTCGAATTTAAGACCACATGTGAATCATAAAATAACGACTGATGCATTGGATATCTAATTGTTCGAAATATGATCTGAAAAAGGATAGAATATTTCCTAATGATTTCTTGGATACATATATTCGACACTTGGGTGACGAAATTAGGACAATGGCTCATTTTGATGTACCAACATTCGACACCTTAAAATTTTCGAAAAAATAGGAATTCATCTTAACAGAAACATGTGATATGGATAATTTCCTTCCTTTGAAATAAGAATATAAATAATATTGAAAATTCGCAATTTAACGATCCTTCAAAGACATGCCCTTTTGTACTTACCTTATATGAAATCAATACCTATCGAATGCTTGTTTTGATGAGTCAAACCACAGACACGTTAAGGTTATATAGAATGTGGAGGATGTGGATAATAACGTTTCCTGTAAAATTAAACTTTCTCCGAATATTCCTAGATGACTCTTTGCAAGAATTAAGGCAGTTCAGAATTACAGTTTCCTCAGTAAATGAACATTACTGCAAAAGTCTCTGATTTGAAGGCACTGTCTGATTTAGGGTCACGTATCTTAATTAACCTTTGGGAGGCCCGGATTATTCAAATAACTTTTTTTTATTACTAACGATTATAATCACTAATTTCTATGACTGATTTTAATGGAATATTTATTTAATTTCTGTTCCAATCTTATTGATATTAACTGATAATTTCGCGTATTTACATGATTTCCAGTAGGTGATTTTGAGTCCTCATTTACTATCGGACTATTTTTTCAGCACACAATCACAGTGTATACAATCTGCATTATTGTAGGAAGTAAATGAGTTATATTTTCAGAATTTGTCCACCCAACGTTCCAACAAATATGCATACAAATTAATTCAACTGTTTATTTCTTCCCAAGAAAATATCCTTGAATAACTAACGAACATTAGACATTAAGCAATGAAAAACTTACCCAAAAACAAAGTAACTATATGTTATGGCAATAACTAAATTTTAAGATCTTGTTTCATTTATTTCAAAATCATAGTGATTTTAGCTCTCAACTCCGTATTCGAATTAATTGTTGAAATGAAATTCAACAAGTACGTATTGTTCTATATAATGCCTGAAAGAAAATAACGCTGTCGCCACTGATAACCATAAACCAAATGTGACATAGCTAAGAGAGCGCGAATTCACAATGTTCCCTGCCGCTCTAGAAGAAGCTAGAATAATACTACCGATTTCTACGGAATTTCGGAAAAATTTCCTAGCGCATTCGATTACGATACAAAAACGCCAGCCGTGGGCATATCGACAGTCAAGTGGACATTACAGTGCGGCACGCGAAATAATCCAGTAAGGCGATAGACATTCAAATTATAGTTGAAGTTTTAGTTTAATCGTTTATTATATTTGAAGTGAAATAAAGTTAAGTTTGATTATTCGGTGTAGTCAATTATTGAACAACCCACGGGGAAAACGTAACAGTATCGTTAGTTAGGCAATTTTGGGCTCACTTAGGGGTTGAAAGGTTAATTACGTGGAATGTCGGTCGATCTTTAAAATTCCTTTCAAATGTTTCCAATACGTTTTTGTTAAATTCCACTGAAAAGTGAAAAGCTAGGTGAAATATTTTCGTTGGACCACTATGTGAAGCTACAATAGAACCAAGGCTGAACATCTTCGTAGCTTCATATAACTAGCAACCAGCGAATTCATAAATATCGAGGTCAAAGTATATCCTTGGAATAATACAAATTATTAATAAAACTTATAAAGTGAACTCACCATCTTTCGTGATAACAGCACAGGCAGCAGATAATTTATTTTGTAATTTTCGAGCTTCATCAATTCTTGACTCGTTCACTGCCTTCATTATATTAGATGCAAGTTGTGGAATAAAGTTCAGTGTAGTTGCAATAATAGAGTCAAATCCCATAACAGCTGCCCCTGCTACCAACTGGAAATGAAATTATGAAAATAATAAAAGTAAATAAAAAAACAGTTTTCAAATTTCGTATACTCAACAAATGATCCAAATAAAATAGCCCATTATTTTTCGGTGAATCACATTATTTGAATATTCAAATAAGGAAGATGGAATCGTTATAGGTTGGTTATTGATTATTGGTGACCTTTCAATTCAATCTATGATTTAAAGATTGAAGTTTCTATAAACAAACACTAATCGAATTTTGTTGTTGTTGTTGTTTTATAATTTCTATTAGTTTTTTTTATATATTATAAAAATGATCGAACAGAAGAATAAAATATAAATCAAATCATCTAAAAGAACAATTCATTCAGGCCACTCACAACTCCCTACACTCTACACTGTAGGTTAATGGACTGACACGTATCAGAAAACAATTACTCCCCTGGCTAATACCACGAAGGGCGTTGGCTGTTAGTGCAGGGTTCTTCACTGAAGTTATTCCTACATATGCTGTTGACGATACAACTGCCGCAATAAATTTTCAATTATTAGAACACACTTGCAGACCGGTTTCTGGTTGTTTGGCCACTCGTCAGTGCAAGGTAGTGTTTATCATCAACATAAAGTCGATGATAAACACTACGATAATTGAATTTTTCGAACTAGGCTGAAGCGAACAACAGGTTTGTCATCGCCCCAGCTGCCCATGAACGAATTTTTTCTTTTAGATGATTTGATTTATAGCCATATATTATATTACACCCAAAACAAGTACTTTTCCGAATCACCAGAAATGCAATAGTCTATTCGACGCGCGTTTCACCGACCAATATGGCGTCTTAGGATATGAAGAAAAACTGGCTCCTGAAGACCCCAACGCGCGTCAAGAAGAATATTGCATTTCTGGTGATTGGAAAAAATGCTTGCTTTGATTTTTTCTGCCAGGGGTTCCAGTGTTCCCTTTTATGATATTACATCATTAAAATCCGTAAAAATGATATAATTAATAATACATTTTTTCAAACCATTTCAATCACTATCACTAATTCCACTCACCGTATCTGCTCCCAAGAAAACAGCATATTTTCCATCATTTGCTTTCAGAGCAGCGGCACCTCCATCCAAATCATTAGAAGTGTATTTGATTCCTTGAAACGTGGGAAGTTCTTTGGCTGCTTCATTCATAAATTGTGCCATATTTACTGAAAAATAAAATATTCACAAACAATTCTGTTTTTCCTCAACCAGCTCCATCTTAAAAAAATAATAGATCAAGAAAAATAAAATACATGATTTTTCATTCAATAATTTCAGCATACTTTCAAAACCAGATTTATCAGATAGTTGAAGATAATTTTCAAATTGTATTTTTCTTTTATTACGTTTATTAAGGTGTTAAGTGTTTGTAGAGCTTTCTCGACCAATTGTGGTTGGATCAAATATTGACAAATGATTAGAGAAAAAAACCCAGGCAAATGTTTCAAAGTTGATTTACAAACCGATTAATGTGTTCTGATGTGAGAAACGTATTCAACTTAATCATGAAAGATCACTGCTGCATATCATCAGCGTTATTTGAAGAAACAAGTAGCATCAAATTTTGCTAAGAACCAAAATATTCTTGTTTTGTTTTTGATTTGGTAATTCGGCTGAAATAAAATATTTTCAGGAATAATACCATCAACCAATGGTCATTTTAAATAAAAATGAACGGTTTTTTGGGACCATTTCTTTGATGAGTGCCAGTTAGAATCTGTATTACTTTACCAAATAACTCTGCGGACTAGGCAAAAGATTCGAAATATTCGCAAATCAAGTATTCTCCATTCCCGGTGGCACAAACATAGTGGATAAATATGACCGCGTCTTACTCAGTGGACAAGATCATGTAAAAATGTCCGTGACCAATCTACAACACTTTCTTGTACAACTGTAGATAGCTTTCATCTTTCTCCGTCAAAGGATTGATCAAAATAGGGTTTTTACACTTGAAGCTAACCTCGTAACCTTTATACTAACTCAAAACACAAATTTGGCAATATTTCACATTAACTTCACTTATATACTTGAGGAAAAACTATCAGTGCAGGCAATATACTTTGTTACACATCAGTGGTTAACTATAATAAATAGAAATATTGATTACGGGCAACTTCTGAACAACTACGACTAGTGTACAAGTTTCTTTTTAAACAGAAGCACATCTTTCCAACTGTCAGCAGAGAGACATCTTCATTTTGAGAATTAAATGGTTTAAAATTTATCATTGCCTCTAAAGGTATTGAGTATACTCTCATTATTGTTTTATTTGTTGCCATTCAAAGTGTTTCGATATTACCTTGTCTTTAGCCATCTCGAATATGTCGTTTATAGGTCTTTAGCTCCCTTCCAGTTTCAGCAACAAAAAATATAATTTATTACATTTTTTCAACCACACTAATTGAATATTTTGTTTTTATCGTTTGCTGAATACATAATGTACTATACTTCATGTCCCGCGTTAGCAAAAAGACAAAAAACAGTTCCCGATAAACTCACTGATAACCTTCATCGATGAAATAACAGAATATAAAATTGAAGTATCTGCAGCAGATTTGAAAATATATTTTCTTTTGAACATATGGCATTCATCAACTTAGGTACTCTTCCAATAACCATTGCGTTTCAACATGGCCATATCAGCACCAGCCTCTACAGGAAGAATTGCCTACGTTCAATGCAGAGAGTGACCTGTGTACTTCTTTGGATTGTTCAAACCAATGCTGAAAGGGATTTCTTCAAATATATTTTTTCTAAGTAGCTGTACTACGGGTGTATTCAATACACTTGGTTATGGGTGAAGAATAATACATCAGGTGTACCACATGGTTCGGTTCTGGATCATATCCTTTTTCTGTTTTATCTGAATAATCTGGTAACCATTGGTATTAAAGGGAATTTCTCATTTTTTACGGATGACACCAAGATCATTTGGCGTGGAGACATTATAATTCTGGATCTCTGGATCTCTATAGGGTTGAACAGTGGTGCGATTCAAACTTCTTAGGTTTAAACATAAATAAAACTATCATAGTTTGCTTCAAACTCAATTTTGACGACTTACTTAAAGAAAATCACGCTATAGTTAACAAAACTCACACAACATTTTTAGGAGTATTTATAGATGATAAATTAAAATTTGATGAGAATATAATAAATTTATTCAAAAAAATAGCATCTGGCTGCTATGTAGTTCGAGTTGTTTCTAACGAACTAAATCAATCCTCAACCAGAATTGTGTATGTTTCCTTGATAGAGTCGTACTTTAGTTATGGAATTGCCTTTTGGGTATTTTATAGTAAGCAACTACTAAATTCACTATTCGTTCTACAAAAAAGGGCTGTCAGATACATATATAGGGCAAAATCAGTAAACCACTTTTCATCAGTCAGAAAATTCTTACTGTACCTTGTTTATTCCTTTCAGAAACCGTTTGCCTAATTCACAAAAAATACTCCAACTGAGCAGCAAATAATGACAGACGTTACCACACGAGAGGAAGTCGGAATTTACCCTTGCCAATCCCAAAATCATCAATTACAAAATTTTCTTTGATATATGAGAGCAAGAAAATATACAACCACCTTCCAATTTAAAAAATTCAGAAAATTTGTTAAAGGAGTACTTCTGCAAAAAGCCTACTATGACTAAAAACAATATTACGATGATGTATTTTGCCTCTTAGTATTTCAGATACTTACATATCGGTAATGATATATTTATTTATTATCTGTAATGGTTTATATATTATTTTATTTATGTGTATTCGTATATCTGCATTTTTAACCCTATAATGATTGTTCATTTTATATCATTATTTCAATATTTTTTAAAAACTTTAACATTGTTGACTTCATAAAGTTTCGCTAGCTTTGTCAATAAGGATTTCTTGGACAATAAATCATGATTGATTGATATAAATAATTATAAATATCTCCCTTGATTTTTTCGACAATTCAATTTATGCTCTCCCTTTGCTCTGGTCACCTTCTACATTTATTATGGTTACTGACTAGATTACTTTGGTAAAATAATATACTTTTTTGGCAAAAATCAAAATAAAAGTGTGAATTCTCGGTAAAATACAAATTATCCTAGAGACTCATCCGAAAAGCAAGTTACAGATTATCTTCGTAGAAGACTGTCAAATGTAACAGCAATATCAGTATGTAAAATACTATTCAGCATTACTTACTATTCACTCCTGTCCAGGCAGGTATGTGATAATACAAAAGAGGAGTTTTCGGTGCAGCTTCTCCTACAACTTTTAAGTAACTTATAAGTTGTTTTGCTGTAGATGGTTTGAAATACAGTTCAGGAAGACAAAGGATTGAATCCGCTCCGATATGCTCGGCGTGTTTCGCCAAATCCAAAATATCTGGTAGTGGACATCCACCAACCTGGACCATCAGATGTTGCTTGGTAGACTTCACAGCTTTTGCCCATTCTTCGACAATTGATTTCCGTTCTGAAACTGTCATTGACATGCCTTCTCCAGAGGTTCCATGTACTGAAAAATGAGTTTCAGAAATCATCAATCTAGTTGAAAAGGGTGAATTTTTGGAAGAGATTCGTTTTGAGGAAAGAAAGGTTTTGGCTTTCTACTTCTCCATGTTAATACAAAAAATATGGGAAACTTCCAAAGAAAGGAAAAACCAATCAATTTCCAAATAAAATATTCACTAAGATGTGTAGTTCATGAAATGAAGTTGGATATTGATTCAAAATGTATACCATAACGTAATGAATATTGAATAACATATGACAGCATAATTTGATGTTTCTAAGACAACTCTCAAATTGTTTCGATATTTTAGAAACCTTGTAAGCGATTTTCTACCTGTGGGAAATATTTTTTTAGTTCACCATAGTTCAGCCTGATAGATAGAATTAGGGCCTCTGGTGTAAAATGGATCTAAAGAAAACTCTCATTCCACACCTGCACCGAAAATTGTCTCTCGATGCGCATTCCGATAACCAAGCTAGCATCATGATTCTTCTGATGATGCTAACTTGATTAGCGAAACGCGTATCGAGAGACAACATTTTTGTTCTGGGGTGGGAAAATTGTTATCTTTAGATTCACAGTTTAACCGTTTATAGACAAAAAAAGTGTATACTGTGGACCAATTGGCCTGGAAATGTTTGCCTCAAAACGAAATACAATTATTGATTGTATAAAGATATGTACACTACAAATATCAATGAAATCAATAGTTATAGTGTAGCCGGTCGGTTCGACGTGGGTGCTTTGTTCACTCACTCAAACGACCTCTGTGTTAGTAGGTGGTTCAAGCCATCAATTCTCAGTTGCTATCGTCCAACCCGTGTTAGGAATCACACCTCAAAAGACCTCGTTAGTCTTTAGCTCGCACAAGTTTCGACTTCTGAAGGTTGTCGTTCGTAGGGGTGCGACAGCTAGTTAACGGGAAAACATATTTTAAACATATACATTTTATATTCGATTACTTACCCAGTACTCCGTCAACTCCACTGTCAGAGAGGAATTTGGCATATTTTGGAATTACACCTACATCCACAGTCCTGTAGAAACATGCAAAAAAAACAAATTAGATAACATGTTAATTCAAATTGAACAAATACCGAATACATCTATCTATATCAACAATCAGCAAACTGTAATTCACAATTTTTTTCAAATTTCCATTTATGGCTTTTTCAAAATCTATTAACAAATGATGAGGTTGTTCTGTTGAAAATAGTTTTCACACGCTAGAACAGAAATCCTGACTTCCCACGTGCGTTTCATTGACCAAGTTAACATCGCAAATAGTTATTATACTATCTGATATTCACCTGTTTCTTTTTAGGTAAGAGAGTAATAGATTACGGTTTTTTTTAGAATGGGACCTTTGTCGCTGTTGATTCATCTCATGTTCATAAGACCTATGAACACTTGATAACAGTTTGTAAGGAAGAAGTTGGTTTTCTGTTTACCGAATAGGTCTTGTCATTCTTACTAACTGAAGTTGGAAAAACTGTTTTGGATTTATCTGGCGAACACCACCAATAACTTAGTTTTAGCACCTTTTCAAAATCAACCAGGGCATCAGAATCATTTTCTTCGAATAATCGGCCCATGATGTTCATTTCAATAATTAGCAATGCATAAATATTTCCCATTATCATGTTCAATCAATCCTGTTCCATCATCATATAAAGCCTTGACACGGTCATGCGAGACTCTGTCGCAATCAACCTTCTTTCCCTAGCTACTCGTAGGACCTCCATGAAGTAACCAAAAATCCGAACCTGAGTCTTCAGAGGAGATGGACGTCCACTAAACGACGACAAATATCCTCCTTGTATAAAAGGATCACGAGAAAAAGCTTCTCAGACCTCCGGCTTCTGAGCTGAGAAGGAGGTTGATCAAACGACCAGAATCGTCCTCCCTGTATCATCGGATCAAGAGCAGGAGCTTTCAAGTTGCTCCATTTCTTGAGCAAATATATGAGACAAGGTGATGCAGCCAGGAAGCGACTTTCCTCGAGAGCAGGATATCTGATGAATATGCCTTGCACCAAATTCTTGAATAGCAGTAGGAGAATATTTATCAGGAAAGAAAACAATGTCTAACTGACCAAGTCCCGCAAATGCTTACGCTCAAACCATGATTCGCCCAAACCACCTGAATGTCTGAATATAAAGTATTGTCAGGAATAGCTGACGTACAGATTATCATTATCTTCGAAATAGGAGTTTTGCACTTTGAACATCCGACAACCTCGCTAAGTTACCATTCCGGTAACGTTTCCCGGCTGGTAGATGAAGTTAGTACAACCACGAAAGTGTGTTCCCTGAAATGAGTTATAGGAGACCTACTTCCCAAGCCACATATTTGTTTTGCTCACCTATCTTACGAAGGTAGTCGCAGACTCACCATCGATCAGATTGAGAAAAGTATAAAGTGGTCTGAAACCCTGGTAGTAGAGCACATACTCTGTGTCCGCAGTTTTTTTGCATTTGGCAAATTCCTACTCTTGCAGCTCACCCGAAAGAACTTTCGCCACATGAAGTAACTGGCTTCGTTGAAAACTTTGAGCGCGAGCCACAATAAACCCTCGCGAATAAACTTTGAAAATGTATAGAATGAAACTGCAGTAACGTTAGTTACAAATACAAACGGTAAAAAAACATTAGAAAGTTTTATTTCTCATTTTTCATGATAATCTCTTTCAAGTTTTTATTTCAATAATAAAGAAGCAGAATGCCAAATAGTTTTTTTTAATAATCTTCCGTTTTCAATTTAAATATCGAAATATTCATCTCTCCCAACTACCTAGACAGTAGGTTCTGGTAAATGCCTGACAAAAAAAACACCACGCTAAATATTAACAAACATTTCGTTATTATTTTGTCCTTATCACCAATCAAAAATTCCTGAACTAATTTGAATTCATAGAGGCATAAAAACTTTATATTTCCAAAACTTCAGACGATGCACTACAATTGACGTACAATTTGTCTAGGAGTTGAAAGCACATTCATTTCCGTATTTGAATATATTTTTATTATATGTATTCATTCTCTGATAATATATCTGAGATTTTCTATTATTAACAAATGTGAGACAGCTTCATATTAATAATTGCATTTTACAGTAAAGCTACCGGACTGAGTCATGGCCAGTGGGAGAAATGATATCTGTGTAAAGTTTGGGTCGGTGTATGACAAAGACGAATTAAGGGGTAAACAATAAATGGAGAGAAAAATACTATTTGGGTTCTTGTAGATATATAAAAAGCAATGACAGGCCATGACTTAGTCCAGCAGCTGTATTTCACTTAATACTATCGATCTAGTACCTATACTTTATTGTCATGATCGCTATATATAACAAAATCAATAACATGACTACAAATCAATAATATGACACTACAAAAATATTTTATCATTTTTACCGCCTCTTTTATCATTTTCACATGTCAAAAACAATGGAAAATGAAGTATTGTATATATTCACTGTGGAGTGTGATAACTTTTAACAGAGTAATTATGAAGTTGTTCATTTGAAAACTAAAATTTCATGTGAAAAATTCATTTCATAGTCTTCGACGATAGCTAATCTATCTCAAATTTGTCACTAATATTCCGAAAATCTCGGAAATGTTGGATTGCTTTTATTCATATATGTATACTGAAGAGAAATGTTATTTTTGCTATTACTCACACGACTTCTATTTCTGTCGAGTGAATAGCGACGCGACGTAAAGAAATTTCAAATATTTGTAACTCACATATCATTTCTGAAAACGGTGAACACAGGTGCACAAAGTCCTCTGTATTTTAGGATAACCTGTTGACAAAATTACTTATTTGAAAATCAACAAGTCATTTAATTTTGTTATACGTACCATGGTCTTTATAGTGTTTCAATGAAACCTTGATCCTCACTGAACTTGTTCAACGTTTTCAGATGTAAAACATATGACTCTCACTCACAGAATTTGACAT
>WOGJ01221877.1:0-10602 GCA_015342185.1 Leptinotarsa juncta
ATTATATTACCACTATGCAAGTAGAAAACGATTTTTGAATGTATGGTTCCATTATGAAACCACCTCCCTTCAAAGGGTTAAATAAATAACATATATTATATTATATTATTATTATTAAGGTATCAACTGGACGTATTAGGAATCACACGTTAAAGGTCATAGGGGTGCGATAGCCGGTTAACGGAAAAAACATATTTTAAACATATTTTTAAACATCTTGAAGTTATGCGTCGCTTGCGAGAAACTATACAAAGAAAACATCCGGTATTGTGAAGAAATAATTCATGACTTTTACATGACGATAATGCACCTACTCACTCATCATTGGTTGTTTATAATTATTTGACCATAATCATGCCTCAGGCACCGTATTTACCAAATTTGGCCTCCCGCGACTTTTTCCTCTTCCCATGATTGAAGAGACCCATGAAAGGACGATGTTTTGCGACGATTGAGGAGATAAAACCGAATCGCTGAGAGAGCTGAGACCTTATTTTTTTAACAGACCTCGCATTGTTCATTCTATGCAGTAAATTTACTTGTGCAAACACAATAATGAAATATATTTACTACTAGTGTTCTGGGTTCTCTATATCCCATTTACAAAAATGTATTTATTTTCACCTCATATCAAGAAACATATGAAAGATAATTCACTAATTAGTTAACATTACCAATCTTAAGAGCCTTCAACAGATTGTTTTTAATAAATTACAAAGATACTGCTTGAACAAAATTTTTAATTTTCAAATATGTATCTGTAATAGAAGGTCGATTTAAGTGTTTCTCTGCAAATAAATCTCGTGAAAAAATATTATGGTGTTGATTAACTTTGAATAAAACTCCATCAAATTCAATGATAAGATATTAGGAAATCTAATTTCAATGTAGCCATAAAGTGCTGCCACCATCTGGGTAGCTGTCCGTTAGCATATTAGCTTTTTGTTACTCGAGAGTTGGTGTGAGACTTCGAAAAACTTCATTGTGATTATTTTGAACTTGATTGTGACATTTGGATCTATAATATATTTTGATATAGTTAGAAAATCATATCGGGGTACACATTTGAATCTTTCATATGAATTTGTTACTACAATATTTAATATAGAAAGTCTAGAGTAACACAAAAAACTTACTAGAGTAATTTTTCTATGTAATGTGAATACTTTCGATGTTTTATCTCTTGTGGTTTTCAGTGTTCCTCGTTTTAGTACTAGAAATACAAAAATTTTTATTGCCAACTGGCCAGAACCAATTTGTACCTCAAGTCACATATCTTCAGCATTTCCAAGAATTTTAAATTTATGTGATATCGATTTTGATTCTCTCCGATTTTTTATTAAAACTATGTCTTATAATTTTTATAATTTGCATTATGTAGATATATAATAAATTTATATCTTTTATCTTTATTTCTCTTATAATTTCCATTTTGTTCATTTCCAAAATTGTCATTTGTAATAAGCACCTACTTATTTATCATACTTAGTCAACCCTCTAAATGGTTTTTTATATGTTGGTTAATAAATGCTACCCTACCTATCCCTAGCTCGTGAAGAGGCACTACCCCACGGATGATTTATTCTTGACATAAGCCCCTTTTTGTCCTTATTTCCTAATAGCTTAGAGTCATATCAAGTCTAAATCTGACTCTGGTTTGGGAAACAAAATTTTGCTAATTTTGGCAATGTTTTTAAATTCCAGGAACTCTATTGCTGACTTTTGAGTTTAATGATAATATTTTTGATATTTTATTTTTCATTAGTCACATTCTTATAGCTCTTTTTCAAAAATAAGGTTAGCACATAATTGAGCATTAACAATATTACCACACACAGGAAATAATATGTGTAACAACATACAAAGGGCTAAAACCTGTAGAAAAATCAACTTTTCCATGTCTCCTGGAGACACGGAAACCCTTTTTTGGTTTTCTATACTTCTTGATTTTCATATGTAAATACATGATGTATAAAACATAAAACGTATCAAAACATTAAGTGATCTGTATAGGTCTCACATATATGGATCAAACTGGCTTACCTGCATATTTAATGTAATAGCATTCGGTTGACACTTTGAACAAATTCCCTTTGGCCATGGTGGATGATCTTTGCAGCCGTTTCTAATACGACATGAAATATCTTCAAGTGCTAAGAACTTGCCACGATCAACACCAGATGTCATTTTCCGCAGGAAAGCATGAAAAGAAAGGTGTTTTATATTTTGTTCTCTTAAATATGTTTCATCGTAAGGTTCCAGAGGTGAGCAATGAACACAGCGCGAGTTGGAATTGTGACGGCACCTAAAAAAATGTATATAGTTGTTTCTTTGCATATGTTGATTTCAAAAGAAATTAAACAAATATCTGATGACATACAAAAGGGTACTTTTTCACTATTTCTGTTCAAATCAAATATCATTTTACTGTTCAAAATAGTTCATTGTGTTAACTGTTTTTATTGTTTGTGTTTAATTTTTCATATTGTTTCATTTCATAAGTACCAGTGGTACCTTGAGATCAATAAATATTGTTATTACTAATAGCAGATTCAAACTTGTACGGAGAGTAAATGATGAGTGCAATGGAAATAGCCTCAAAATTAATCTAGATTTATTAATCATGCAATAAGTAAGCTTTCCATGAACTGGTACCATCATAACTGTATGATTGAAACTTGTTAACAGTTTATATAAAGTATATAAATAACTACAATAATGCAGTAAACAAATAAAAAATAGTCCACCGAGTTAAAACTTGAATAAACTATTTATGAGTGTTATGGAATTGTACGATACTTGATGAAAATTTATAACTTATTCAAGGAACACTTTGTTAGATTTTCAGTAGAAAGTTTACAAAATCGCAATATATGATAACAACCCGAACCCGATTCGGGTTATTATTGTGTGGAGCACAAAATGTTAGTGACCATTCAATGAGTTGGTAATTTTCTTATTTTTAAAAGTTTCAATTAGTTATCAGTCATTACCTAGGTAGAAGGTCGCATGACTGAAATTGTCATTATATAAAACACAAATAGAGTAGAATCCGGTTAGTATGAAAACACTTGTGCAAGATATTGTACAGCGAAACACACGTTGCGGGTTTGTGAAATGTCAAGTAATAATCTCACAATAAAGTGTTTCTTAAACTATTTATATGTGTATCTAGTTTCATGAAAAATCTAAATTTTAACGAATTTGAAAATTATTTTCAAGCTACACATAGTAAAACCATTTTGAAAATATTTCACTTCTCAAGTTTTTCAATCTGGCTAATTTCACCATAAATTAAAATTTAGGCTCCTTATAGCCTTCTTTGTCATCAAATTATTCATGACGCTAATTTTTGTGTAAGGATTGATGTTTGGAATAAAAGTGATGTTTGGAATTAAAGTGAGTGAAATTTCATAAAAGTACTCTTTCTTTTAAGTTATCTGGTTTTCATAAGAATGATATTTGTTTCAATGCCCCTGTGCAAATGTTGGTGTATATATTGAGGAAGAAAAATAGGTCTATTCAATTAGAATGGTTGAAGAGGGCAAGCACATTACTAAAGTCTCACTGGTCTTAGTACTAAAAGTTGAAATTTAGGAATAAGGTCACAAGGTAATGAAAAGTATGAATGATTCTTTGTAAACATACAGATTGAAATTTGTTTCTTGTGACTAAAATTAAGACAGACTAGAACTACGATGTTTGAACCAGCCCAAAGAAACTGAGGCGATTAATTCCATCATAACAAACAGGTAATTTTTGACCTTTTGATGAGAACTGAGTTTGATTCTCTCTTTTTAAATCAACACTCTTGAGAAAATTAATATACTGAATACAGAATATTTGATTGTTTCTCCTGTTTCCTCAATTTAAAAATCTCTCAACTTCTTACAATTTTTCATCTCTTTTTCTTTGGATTTTTCCATCTAATTTCATGAGTTGTAAGTCTACAATGTCCTCTTTGATGCTTGTACTGGACCTACTAGTACTAGTGCTAGGTCTAGCATTCGATGAAACAGAACTTGTAGAAGGTAGTGGATCATCTATAGGTTCTCCGGAAGGAGTATTATTGGACTAAAAAATAAAATTATTACTTACATATCACTTTCAGTAAATAAACGAATGACTTACAAATAATACAGCACCATTGACAGGTACTAGATATATCATATCTCCATGTCGAAGTCCAAGAGTTCCTAAAGTTTTTGTTTTGCTGCTACATATCTCATTTTGCTTATTTTTTTCTCTGTACAGTGCAAATGCAAAGCTGTTTAAATCAAAAGCATTATGAATGGTTTCAAATAATTGACAAGTGGAAGTTGACGGAGTCACCTCAATTCTCTTAGTACCTTCTGCGGACTGTACTCTCAATAGCTGAAACATACATGAATTCGTCAAAGCAACAAAGATATTTCAATATTGAGGTTATGTTTGATATAATTTTATAATGATTCATCAAAAGTGCAATAATAAATTGAATTTATCTACACACATTCAAATAGAGAATAAAGATTCTTACCAATGATCTTTCTTTGGACATTGTGAATTACTCCCCATGTATATTTTTACAGCTTCGTCAGTCCAAAACTTGAATCAAATTGTCAAAACCTTGCAATTGATAATGAAACGATAACAATTTGGCAGCGCTGCAGAAATAATTCCGTTTCATAAAGGTTTCATCACATGTAACAATAATTTTTCTTTCCCTCTTTTTATATATAGCGTTTTCCGTTGGTAATGGCAAATTCTAGTGGCACCCAGATGTGAATTCGATTCTCGAGTTATGAATCACTCGAATACACATCATTTGATTTCAAAATTAATTCGGTTATATCCGTCTCTAGTATGTACAACCATTTTTATGGAGCTCTTGTATTTTTCTATGTTGACTACCCTGTACATTTATCATTAGTGTCACTTGTCATATGTGTTTCATGTCTGTATTTTCTCAAGGTTCCTACATAGGGGAGTTTACGAAATAGAGCCAATTTTTGACAAAAGGGTAGCTGTGGTAAGAGGATATAAACCAATATAAACGCGCAAACGTTACAAACCTTTTGAACCAATACCATTTTCTTTATATTGATGAATATAATTCATTCCTTTATTGAGTTTACTTATTGTTTCGCAGTGTTTCGTTAAGCTATTTGAATAATTTATAATAATGCCACAGATTTGCTAAGGATGTTCTACTATAGCCTACTGAGGACTTCGTGGTGATTGGATCACAATCATAAAATTTCAAGGAACAGCTTCCATATATATGAAGCACTACAGAAGGCTTTTGATAAATGGCTTGTCATCTGCTAATTACTAAACTGTAAATTACTACATGTGACATATAATCCTTTCCAACTGCTGAAATGTGATCAACGAAATATATCCAAGTTATTACACAGTTGCATTCTTGTATTTCACCAACGTCATTCGTGTTCGGATTTTGAGAATTTATTGACGCATTTTTCGAAAATATCAGTGAGACTACCTGAAAGTTGTTAAAAATTACATTCATGCCAATCTTTTGTACGTTGTTTTATTTGTCGACTTCTTTATATATCTGAATTACACCCAATTCTTGAATATATTCGGACATATCGCTTTCACTGAAACTTCCATCTTATGTTGATCTACTTATTCCGAAAGCTGAAGCTAGTTTAACTTTATCGCTACAACTATTTCCGGTAAACTAGAGCCTTCTTAATCCTTCACGTATCATGCTGTAACAATGTATAATTCATTCAGTGAATCGTTGGAAAATTCATCTACCGCTATTTAAAAGTACACTTAAAACTGAATCGCTCAGTCAACAGTGATCCAAGCATAAACATTTGTATTTCATTTTACTATTGTACTGAAATTGTCATTCATTTTTCGTAATGTTTATTTTTTTTCCAAACGTTGTTGAGAG
Source organism: Leptinotarsa juncta (assembly GCA_015342185.1). Classification (NCBI taxonomy): domain Eukaryota; kingdom Metazoa; phylum Arthropoda; class Insecta; order Coleoptera; family Chrysomelidae; genus Leptinotarsa; species Leptinotarsa juncta. The sequence continues at coordinate 5,909 of WOGJ01221877.1, forward strand.
GAAAAATAGCGCTTTGCTAAACTCAGCCAGGTAAAATAAAGACCATTCATTATTATTACTATTATTTCTTCGAAAAAGGTATTCCCACTCACACAGCTGAAAGCACAGTTTCCAAGCATCTGCGATTTTCATTTAATTATTTGCCTTTCCAAGTCGGCCCATTTAACGAATATCTTATCTGAATTTGAAGTTTTCTGCAATTCTTCTCTATAAAAACACCTACTAATTGACCTGACATGTCTTCTCGCGAACATATAGTCGGCCTTTCAGTTGAATTTGTTAACTAGACCCGATGACCCGTTCATATTAAAATCCCTACTAATATTATAAATGCGAATATAAGTTTGTTTGTTAGGTACGGTTTCACACGAAAACTACTCAACCGATCATCTTGAAATTTTGTTTACATGTTCTTGGAGGTATTAGAAGTAACATAGGATACTTTTTATTGAAAAAAATATGTTTAATAATTTTTAATAAAAAATATTTTAACTATTTGTGTGAAATGCTCTAGTAAAATTCGGTTGCTTGATCGGAATGTACATTTTCCTGAATAAATCTTCTCGTATAAGCGAAAATATTAAATGAATGTTCAAAGCAATATTTTCGTGAGCATCATGTATCATCTTCATTCCCTCTCTTTTTCTATTCCTCTCAGAAATTATACATTCTTTCAGTAGTCGTCGAGTATAGGAAATTCAAAATGAGTGATACTTCCTCTAGCGTCGATGTTGTGAACTAAAGACAAGTACTTTTTGTTTAACATGTTACTAAATAATAAGTAGGTATTTTTGTCGCTATTATATTATTAATTATCCGCGTGACTAGGTGAAGATTTGTCCATTATCCTTTTTTCTTGGTTTTAATGAATATGGGCGATTCAGAATCAAGTTTAAACCATCAGTGTCCGTCAATGTAGGTTGTGGGCAGAAAATTCCGATGCAGTGACATCAATTTACAAATTTTTCATGACAAAATCAAGTGAAACTTGAAGTGGAAACAATTTTTGGATTGAAGGAGTATTTTGATGAACGAACATCCTATATAAATATGTTGCTACTTCCTAAAATAGTTGTATTCGAAAAATATTTTGCACAAACGATAATCAAATATGAAGGTTTTTTTTAATGAAATATCTGCATGAGACCTTTTTGATTAAGAGAAACGCTATAAACGACAGATCCGGAGTAGTCCTGCTTGTTTTCAAGTAATACATATACTTTGAAGCCTTTGGAATTTTTAAACGAATATCAACTGAAAATCCCTTTAGATGAATCAATGTAATACTCACAAAAATAATTTTTCAGTGATGCAATCGCAATGAAACAGAAATCAAAATATGAAACTATTGGTATTGATCCCGAAAACATACCAAAAAGATTATTTAAATTAATGAGGTGGAAAAAAATTCTCAGTTTGTGATTACTCAACGATCCTACTTACAAATCATTATATAATTGCAATATTTCATATATAATATATGCTTACATGCGAGTATAATGAAAACATAATTGCCCCGTATCAATTATATCCACCACCCCTGCTGATAGAGAAAGAAAACTTTGTAATGATTTCGAATTTCTAAAAATAAAAGTTGCTAAAATTGTACAGGTAAATTATCAAATAGACTGTGATTTCCCAGAAATAGTTTTCAAGTGTCAACGTTTACATTACACAGATTCATAATAAACGTTTCCTTATGAAATTCACATTCTAAGTCGGAATTTGCACGGTCATGGCTTAAATCCAAGTGGAATGAAACTGCATAATTACAAATTCCAGAGAGAACGTTTTCTCATAATCAGTTGAGGAGTGAATGATTCATCCACTATACATTTTTTAACGGAAAGTTACATATTTCGTAGTGATTTCATTAATAACACTCTATTAAGAAATTAAAATAATTCAGTACTCTTGAGTGTTTGTGCAATTAAATCGTGGGAAAAATTAAATTTTGTAAACTTCCAATTATACCAATCTGTCGGTTTTAGTAACGTATAGAAGTATATATACGGTTTTAGGTAGTGTGTCGTGAACATCTGTGATTTGTGACATTGTGACGTGAACGTGACATTTTCAATTTTCACAGCTGATAACCAAATAAATATTTCAAAAATTTTTGTCAATACTCCTCAATTGAAGATTAAAAAAGATGTCAACTAAAGTTCAACTATACATTTATGACTTGTCTGGTGGCATGGCAAGTAGAATATCGCCTATGCTTTTGGGTAATTGGGTTCTTCATTTTGAGGTTAAGTACTTATAATTTTCATTTTCTCATTAGGAAAAAAAATTGATGGGATTTGGCATACGTCTATTGTTGTCTTCGGTAGAGAATATTTCTTCGGCTCGAGGGGCGTTGAAAGTTGCAATCCAGTAAGTCTAAAATATCTATCTTCACGTCTCTTATAATCATTCACCTGTACTTAAAACTTCAACAATATTAAAATAATTTCATTGGCCTTTGCTTCAATATGACTTTCGGCTTTTGTGCTCATACGCAGTTTCCAAAACAACACTTTATTCCAATAAATATTGTTCTTATTTTTTATGTAAATACTCTTTAAATCACTATTTCACTATGACATTCTTGAGTACAACATATATCTGCCTATTATTAGAATAGTGCTTAGGGTAGGGTTTCAACAGTAAGATTGCTTTGACTGAGTCAAATCTTGGCTCCTCTGTAACATGCTTTTAGTAGTGAAATTTCTAAATTTGGAATGGTTCTAAAAATAAACTGAAAGTGCTATCTGTTTTTAGTCAGTTACAGTCTTCCTTTGGAAATTGATTTAACTTTATTGTGCATAAATTATTGTAGGTACAAACAGTTTGTAAGTACAACCATTCTGTTTCACAGGTTTTGGCACTTGAACCATTGTTTCATTAATTATATCATATTTATATAAAGAACTCAAAATGTTGACTGCATCAATTGAATTGATATATTTTTATTTTAAATTTTCAATTGTGAATTGCCAAGTTAGAAAGTTATTCAAACCCTAATGTCTAGAATTCTCTAAATTCTTTTATTGCAAAGTGAACTTTTGATATTCAATATAAAATACTATATTAGAATCATTTTATGAAGGACTGGTGAGTTATTATTATCATCGAGGATTACCAACTATTATGAATTCAAGTTAAATGTTTTGCTGTTTTTCAGACTTCTTTGGTTTTATAACCATCTACAATGTGAAAAATAAATATAGTGTGACCCATTTAAAAATGAAGCAAACTAATGAAACATATAGGTACTTTTCAACCCATTGAATTTTTGTTTCATTCATTTTAGTGACAACTTTTATTATGTCAAAAATTGAAATACATTATTTACAATGCTTTTTGACAAAACTCGATTACACCACTGGATTACATATCTCTTTCCACCAGAACTAATTAACAAATAAAAATCTCTCCCAAAATGGGATTTTTTTATTGAGAAAAGATCAATCAATTCAATGTTTTTACATATATGTTGAAAAAATTTAACTCTTTCCGTTGAATTGGTCCGTTCTTCCTAACATAAATAATACTCTATTAAAAATGAATCTTCAGGTAAAATTAAAAAAAGTATGGAGATAACACCTGAAGAATAAGGATGTAAATTACTGTGTATAATATCATTTCATATTATTTGCTTAATAGAGAATTGATTTATACAAAATACTTTGTATCAATTTTCAATATATGTATAGTACATTTCAATAAACGTTTTCACTAAGAACTATTTGAAATGTTAGTTAGGAAAACATTTATAATACTATTCATATAATAATATTTTTCAGGGGTCCACGGCTCTTGGTCAGCCTCTGAAAGTTGAAAATTTGGGGGAGACTCAAGTTCCATATTTCATTTTCATTGATTATTTGAACGGATTATCGGAATCATCCTTTGCGTAAGTATAAATTGTGTTTTTTGGAGTTGTTGATAAAGTGATGACATATTAGATTTGGCTCTGTAATCAAGCAAATTTAAACCACTATAATAAGTAAACATTGAAAAGAGGATACTCTAAAATAGATCAACACAAATACTGTCTTACTTGCCAAAGTAACCATAATTAACTTAAATTTCGCAGTTGATATTATTTCTGTCTCTATATTAGTTTATTCAGAATACTCCATTGAAAAGGGTTCATTTTTAGGAGAGATTAATACAGAAAATGTGGAAACAGGGATAATCTTACATAACATATGGAAAATCTGAAAGGAATGAACATATAAATATTCACGAATGCATTTCAAATAATATTACAATTTGATCTCAAACAAGTGGAAGGAACTAAAATTAGTTAAATATTCCAAAAGCAAAAAAAGTATTCTGAACGAAAAACAGCCAGAGGAGACTTTTCTAGTGAGTTGTTTAACATGATCCACAAATTTCAAATTCTGGTCAATGAAAACTCCTAGAAATTTAGTGTTATTTTTAGATTCCAGTGATCTGTCTTCAAAAAAAGTTTGTTGTTTGAGCATCTAAATGATAATAAATTTGTTTTAAGTTAAGTTAAAAGATGAAATGTGTTGAATCACACCAATCTTTAACTTTTTTCAATTCGGCAGAGATTATTTTGTGCAACTCACAAGTATTTTTATTATTCCAAAGTAATGTAGTGTCATCTGCACTTATGGTGAACTTCCCAGAAATATTAAGCTTGGTGAGATCATTAATATATAATAAGAAAAGAATGGGAC
>WOGJ01222052.1:0-13863 GCA_015342185.1 Leptinotarsa juncta
GACCCGGTAAATGTTTATTTGGGTGATAACAGAGTTGTTAAAGCCACTAAAGTTGGAAATGTTTCAAGCTATCTTGATCAATGTGAAATGAAAAATTTTATAGATATGAGAAATGTCAAAGAAATGAAATCAAATTTAATAAGTTACAGTAGGGTAACAGGAAATAATATGATTGTTTCTAAAGGTAAACTAACAAAGATAATTGACTACGAAGGAAATGTTACAGCAGTAGCTTTAGACGAAAATGGTTCATATGTTATGAAAAGCAAATTAAAATTAGTAGAAACTTTAGTTAATGTTACAAGTAAAATACTGAAAAAATGTGCCTAAAAGAAAAATGACATCGTTTGTTAGGTCATGTTTATTTTAAATACTCGAATGTTTTGTCAATAAATCAGCTTTTGGAATATATTCCAAAAGAACTTGAAACTGAATTTAAGAAATATAAAATTTGTACTGGAAATGAAATGAGTAATATTCCATTTCAAAATAATAGAAAACATACCGATATTTCTGGATCTTTTCAGACAATATATTACAAAGGTGAACAGTACTTTATTTCATTTATCAATGACTATAGTATTATTGCCAGAGTTTATACAATGAAATCCAAATCAGAAGTTTTTTGTTATCTAGTAGAATATGTGAATGAGTGTGAAAATTTAGGAGGGACGAAAATGAATGCTTTTAGATATGATAATGGTAAGGAATATTTGAATAGTAATATCCATAAATTTGCAAAAGAAAAGTGTATTGTTATTAATAATTGCCCAGTTTATGTTCATGATTTGAACGGAACCGCAATAGAAGCAATATAATTAATGGAAAGAGTTTGCCTGATCAAGGTATTTCCAGCGTATATCTTTCTCCAATGGATATTCTCTTCGTTCGAAAACTTGGTAGACATCTGGTGTGTTCATAAATGATCTTGAGATTCTGTCATAAGTGGTAAAATAGTTGTAATCAATGATCTTCTGGTTACCAGAGACTTCTTGTAGTAACGTAACAAAGGTAACGATAAAGCTAATCGTCAAGATGTAACCAGCGTACAACGTAGAGATAAAGCAAAAGTCAAAAATAAAAAGGCCTGAAACAAAGTAAGGTTATACGAACAATTCTGTGCCAAGTTCCAGTTTTATTTGGAAGAGGTGCCAAGGCTGTACTTTAGGTATAGGATATTCTTCATGAATTTGATATCTTCTCTTATGTAGTATCCAAAAATAATAGAATATTGTGTGGTTTCCGTTTAAAAAAGTCGTGTTTCATCAGTTTTCTTGATGTTGTTTTAGGTGTAAATTTCGACCACCCTGTAAATTATTTTCGAAAATTCGATGGACCTATTCATGACTTAATGTTTAAGGTATAATTCTGTGAAATTCCACATTTTCAACTGTTATTGTCTATGAGTTATGATTTTTTCTGAGTGGTTCTGTAACTGTCAAATTTTTCAGAAAAAAATTAATATCTCGAAAACTAACAAATTTGGGTTTAGGTTTAGTGGACCTGAAATATGCTGAGAAATTCAAAAATATAATAAAATACAGGGTGTTCCGATTGAAATAAGGAAGTTGCCCCAACTTCCGGTATAACGGAAAGAGACCGGGATAAGCTCGTTTTTCAATAAGATCTCAGATCCACCTCTGTTTATCCGAATCAAAGTAAACAAGACACAGAACCAGAACTATTTTTGCCAACGAATTTGTACAGAATCGTGTGGATCATGATCGATAGATCAAAGCGCAAAGCAAGCAGACAATATCGAAACAAACACAAACGACACACGAGGTCAAAGGGCATCAGAAGAAGAACTGCAAGACAATCAGCGTCCTTAGAACTGCCACCCACTGAGTCCCATAAACTAGCCGGCAATCATGCGCTCGTTGTTACGGGGAAAACAACACGACTTTTGTAATATCGCTCCAGATTCAACAAACAGAATTGGCTGCCTCGTAAATATATGGCTACAAGTCGGAAACAAAACTGAGACACGGTTATTCGTTAGCGAGGAGAAAAATGCTGGTCTTCCTGCGGAGATTGTGAGTCCGGAGTTATGGCTGAAACAACAGGAAGGCTTGTGTTTGAGAGATCATACCTTTTCCCGTCGCATAAATAAATACAAGAAGCTGTGAGATTGGTCAAGAGTTCTCAATAAGGAGTTGCAGCAACATGGCTGACGGAGGAACGTATTTCGTTATTGAAGTAACAAACTGATTCACTGTCAATGCTGTGAAATAATTTTTATGATCTTGGTAAATGTGTAATAAGGATTATGTTGTTATGATAAATATACTTGACGATGTTTCGATTGTTAAAATCTACAATTGTGGTTAATGACATTTGACATAGAATTTGTCATTCCATGTCAAATGTCATATTTTGTAGAGTAATTCGCCTCATTGAACAACAGTTTCCTATCAACTCATTTTCTATTTAAAGAATATTTCTTCCGCATTGCACTACATGCAAGAAAACACATCAGAGCACTACTGTCTTTGAAGCCCATTCCTTCAGTCATATGTGGATGTAAGGAAACTGATGATCATACATTAAGATGATTTAGAAGTTCTGAAATACTCATGTAATGTAATGTTATGTTATGTTATGTTGTGTTGTGTTGTGTTGTGTTATGTCGTGTTGTGTCGGGTCGTGTCGTGTTATGTCGTGTTGTGTCGTATCGTGTTGTGTCGTGTCTTGTCGTGTCTTGTCGTGTCTTGCCGTGTCTTGTCGTGTCATGTCGTCTCATGTCATATCATGTCGTGTCATGACGTGTCGTGTCGTCTCATGTCGTCTCATGTCGCGTCATGTTTCGTCATGTCATGTTATGTCATGTCATATCATATCATGTCATGTCATGACATGACATGACATGACATGTTATGTTATGATGAATATCCGGATAACCATCAATGGTTATTGGGTTAGTCAGTTCAAATATCATTCCTCCAGTTGCATAGGGGTGAGAGGAAACTGATGGTAATACATTGAGATCATTTAGAAGTTTTGAAATACGCCAAATTGGAGAGGGTCTATTTACAGCAATGATTTATGTTATGTTATGTTATGTTATGTTATGTTATGTTATGTTATGTTATGTTATGTTACGTTATGTTATGTTGTTATGTTACGTTATGTTATGTTATGTTATGATATGATATGATATGTTATGTTATGTTATATTATGTTATGTTATATTATATTATATTATGTTATGTTATGTTATGTTATGTTATGTTATGTTATGTTATGTTATGTTATGTTATGTTATATTATGTTATGTAATGTTATATTGTGTTATGTTGTGGTTATTTCTTCTATTGCTGGAGTTTTTTCCCAACATCAAATCGTTATTTTTAAAACCTCGACACGTGTTTCGTTTACCAAGTGATCATCTTCAAAGAGGAAGATTGAAACTATAAAGTAACGCGAAGCTAATCTCATTTATGCTATATAGATATCCCATACAGGTAAACCATCCAGGTGTACCACCCATATAGGTATACCAATCTAAATTAATTTTACAATTTTTCCTTATATATTATTTTACAATATATGTTCAACTTTAATAGCTGTATATAAAACAATTTTTAGATATATAAAAAATCAATTTCACAATATTGTCCTTATGTGTCCTTATGTAATAATCACAAGCTATATAGAATGCTCTTTGGTATAGATCCACCATCGTTATTCATAATATTATTGTGTTTACTTATTTCTGCACTCTCATAGGCATCTAGTTGGCTGTTATTGTTAACTTGTCTAATTGATCTTAATGAACTGAAGTCTATGGAATGGTTTTGTTGCAAAATATGATGGGCGACTGCTGATTTTTCATATCTTCCATATTTCAAGTGTTCTATGTGTTCCTCATATCTTAGTTCAATAGATCTTTTTGTCTGTCCATAATAGGGTGCATCGCAGTCCTTACATTCAATTTTGTAAATTCCATACTTTTCCGAATCTCGACTTTGTCTTTTGGACTTTCCAAAAGGCTCTGTGGTGTATGACTTGTTGCAAAAACCACCTTTATAGTTACCAAGTTCCTTGAACATCTTTCCAAAGTTCCTTGTTTATTGGTGGTATGAAACTGAGATGTATTTATCTTGGTTTTCGTCCTTTCTGAAAGTGGAGATTTCGTTCATTCTCAACCTAAACTTCTTCTTCCTTATTATGTCATCTACAATACTTCTCGAGAAACCGTTAATGGCTGCTATTTCCTGTATTGTACGTCTTTATTTTGTGAACCTATCATGTGTTAAAGGCAAAGTCAAAAGACGATGCACTGAAAAATGTAACCCACCACGTTTGTGCTGTCCTTTGTAATGTGGAATATACCAGTACGTGCTTGTTTCTTTTCTAAATATATCGTATTCTAACCCTCCATATTGGCTCCTCATTACCAAAACGTCAAGAAATGGCAAGAAATGGCTGTTCCTTCCTGTTGTTCATAAAAGCAACCTTCTACCTGGAACCGATTTTGTTTCATACACAAGTTAGTAACAGAAACGAATTCGATTTCGTTATTATTGAAATTATGTTTCTCTAGTAATTCCCTGAGGTATTGCAAGGTCTGTGGAATTGGGAGGCTAAGTCGTAATTCCACAGGAAAGATTTTCAAGGAGGTGGTTTTTACCACTTTCATACACTACACTTTTGCGAAGTCCAAAAGACAAAGTCGAGAATTCGGAAAAGTCTGGAATTTAGGAAATTGAATGCAAGGACTGCGATGCAAAATATTATGGACAGACAAAAAGACCTATTGAAGTCAGATATAAGAAACACATAGCACACTTAAAATATGGAACACCTGAAAAATCAGCAGTCGCCCATCATATTTTGCAACAAAACCATTCCATAGACTTAAGTTCATTGGGAATAGTTAGACAAGTTAACAACAACAGGCAACTAGATGCCTATGAGAGTGTAAAAATAAGTAAACACAATAATATTATGACGAAAACGGACCTGTACCAAAGAGCATACTAGCTTGTTAAAATAATATTGTTGGGTTTACTGATTACTACATAAGGACACAATGCAAAAATAAATTTAGATAGGCAATATTGTGAAATTGATTTTTATATAGCTGATAATTGTTTTATATACAGCTATATTAGTTGAATACATATTGTGAAATGATAGATAAAGAAAAATTGTAAAATTGATTTAGGTTGGTATACCTGTATGGGTGATACACCTGGATGGTTTACCTGTATGGCATATCTATATAGCATATATAGGGTTAGCTTCGCGTTAGTTTCTAGTTTTATTCTTCGTCTTTGAAGATGATCATTTGCTGATCAAAATACGTATCAAGGTGTTAAAAATAACGATTTGTTGTTAGGAAAAAACTCCAGTAATATTCATTATTACACCAAAGATTCCAAACAGTGCATCATAAGTACCAAATCAAGACGTCAGGATCAGCATCCCAGGTTGTCATCGTATAGCGAAAGAGGTATCGCGATTTTCTGAATTTTCGAGTGTATACGTTTGTTTTTAGAATATGAAATCCTTAAATTTTGGATTTTCAATAGTGTTTTCTACAAAATGAAGGTGATTTCACGGTGAAACCACTGGTTTATATATGATGATACAAAATGAAATATTTTTTTCATTGTCGAGATCAAGTAGTTAGTCACACGTGAGTCTTTGCCATTTGCTGAATGAAAATATTTTTTTTTTGATAATGAAAACAGATTTTCAGGAACTCTTTTCAATTAGGAAGTATGAATTTTTTGCTGCTGTAACTATGAAAATTCATTATACTTTTCAGGAAATAAAAAAAGTAACTTCATTAGTAACTTGTCAAATTGAATAAACTTTTCGAACATACTTAGGTATTACGCCGATAGTTGCTTCTAGTTATGTCCAGTTATGTTCTATTATGTTACTTTCAAGCAGTGATTTTTATTAAATATTCGTCTTGATTCTCCGTAGTTTGTCTTCAATCGAGGACCGCCTACCCGGTACTGATGATGCCCAACAGGCTGAAACAGGAGTTCACCGGTGACTCGAAAATTGAAGACAAATTGTGAATAGTCGATATTCATTTTATCCTTTCCTTTTCATGAAATAGTTTTTCAGCAGCCTATAGATACCATCTTGAGGTATGGAAAATCGTTACAATTTTCACAAAAATCTTGAAAACAATGTGACTATCTAAATAAATCACTTTCATTAAGAATAAAAACGCTTCATACAATACCTTTTCTAGTTTTATTTAGACAATAATGCCACTAGCCTTAGTCGATAACACTAATGAACTTTTTGAGAACTACTGTAACATCAAACTATTTTCAGAACCATCTGCTATATCAATTTACACAAAAACATATGCAGGAAGCTAAAAGCGAAATAATGTTTATTCGTTCGATTGAATTAACAAACTGTATAACAAATAAAACCCTTTTAAATAATAACGAAACCTAGCATATTTTAATCATACATATGTAAATGTCTTAGACTTTCTTCAGATCAGATTGCCTTGAAGCATAATTGTATAATAATAGAAACCGAGGGCGATAAGGCTATTGTTCGAAGAGATATCATGAGGCATTCGAGAACGGTGGTAATCCATTTTCCAAGTTTTGAAATACGGGGGTTGCTCAAAATCTGTCTAGGGTACTTTAAAAACCTTATAACAAAAATTATTTCGATCTATAAACTAGTTAATACAGTTCAATATATGATTTCCACTGTAGAAGTTTTGACAAAAACCGCGACACGTCTTTTGCTATACAATAGCTTTTTTAAGCGTAAAGTAAAAGTTACAAACCATTTTATACCCTAATATATCATCTAATCATATGCCTACTTTCTTATGACTGAATCTGCCTGAGAAGGTCAGGTATGTATTTATTTACTATATGAATGAATCAAATTTTTTTGAAGATAGCGTAAATATACTGAACTTTTCTTTCCTGGGATTAAATAGATTCAATAATGGCGATTTATTCATCCCAGTTTAATCGTTCATAAGATATTGAGAGTTTTTCAATTAGTTTATGTCCATACTCTTCAACAAATTGAGTTTCAAACCTTTCTTCTGAAAATTGAGGTGCTTGAATTCATGGTTGAACTTGTGTCCCTCTCTGATTAAATGAGTGGCATATGTGTGATTCATTTTTCCATTCTGGAAACTATTTCAGTGTTCCTTCATGCGGCCACTGAATGTTCTTCCAGTTTGAACTATATAAAATATGGAAAATGATACATATGATGATTTATACACTCCCGATTTTTCTGAAACTGAAATTCTATCTTTGTTATTCTTGACGTATATGCCTAAGTTGTTGTTGGTTTTGGAAGTAATATTTACACATTTTTTGTGCAGAAAAGCTGAAATATTTGTAGTGGTTCGGCCTAAGTAGGTTAAGGTTCTGTAGCTTTTATCCTCATCTCTTTGAATTGATTGAATTTTCTTCAGAACTTGGCTGTATAACTTTTTTGATGATAGAGACTGTATAAAACTGCTTTTTTAACCATTGTTGAGTATTAGCAGTCTTATACATACATACTCTATTATCAAAAAGTCCGATAAGGTAATCAATTCCAACCTGAGTATAGGTACCTGCATAACGCATATAAAATGAATTCAATAACTACGAACTAGGTGAAAAAAAGGTGAAAATAATCACTCAGTAGTGAAAATTAGGTAAAAAACAAGTCAGTACAGGAAGCTATTCCAGGCAATTTACTCATTCAGTAGATATTGGAAATTTTCGTACTCATCGATTTCCATGCTTTCCAGAAGGTCCAGTTTCAAAGTTTTTCCATGTGTGCTTTGGATTTCTTCCAGTTTGACATATGTAAAATGTCAAATATGAACCACAGGAGAACTTATAGACTCTTGATCTGTCCATCAACAATAGATGTCAACTAAGTGCCTCTTTTCTTACCTGTATTCACTCAACTAGTTGATGAATTGATTATATAGCTCCTTCAGAGTATATCCAAAGTTTTTTTCACTGGTTTTCTTCATTTTCAAGAGTCTTCGACAAATGTCAAAAGAGTTTTGAAAGGTTTTGAAAGTTGTAGTATGTCGATGTTGTTGATTGAACCCTAACATGTAGTAAAAGGTATTATCGGTATACACCCTTCTTCAAATGAAAAAATTTATAGACCAAATCTTTGACTTCACTACTCTAAGATTAGTTATCATTGGCAATAATTGTCGATATTTACCGTTTTGACAATTCTGATAACAAAAAAATGTATTTCCAATTCGTCTCATCTCTTCATACAGTGATTATTACTGAAGTTTTTTCCCAACACTCAACCTCTTGAAAATGATCACTTGGTGTTCGAAACACGTGCTGAAGTGTTGAAATATTGGTTTGGTGCTGGGATTTTTCAGAAAAAACACAAAATTTTCGAAAATTGATTTACAAAAATCAAATTAACACTGCAGTTAGACCCATTCCCACTCTTTTCTTGAGAAATGGCAGATGCAAAGTGACCTTTGAATCATGAACTTTCTATTCAGAACACTTTTTCCACACCGGCACAAAAATACTATCCCATGACATGTTTTTCGCTGAAAAACTGAGCCATATAAAAAATTTCAGAATGAAGAACAGGTTGCTCATCCCTCGTAAACTATCCGAAGATAACAATTCCACTCGAAGTCACTATCGCAACTTATTCACAAAAGATCGGCAATCTGTTTCCGAAACAAATGAATACAAGGCGTAAGACAAGCTTAATTAAACCATATATCACTATCAAGAATTTCCTCCTCCAAGTTTTGGATTACCTTGTTAGCCGGATCCGGATTAATCATCCCGGATTTTTCATTCATTTTGCCGCGTTCGAAACAAATCTCCTCGAGATTTATGGTCTTGTTCCACTAAACCTATTACGAAATTCATGGAAATTCTTGGCTCGAGAAGAAAATTGGCTTTTAATTACTTCACTTTTAGAGAAGTTATTCGCAGAGGAGTATGAACACTCTGTGAGATATTGTTGACATGTTTGGTTTGTGGCTCTCAGAAATTCGGATAAAAATATGATGGTAGTGAACTTTTCTATGACCTTACAAAACATTTTCCAGTTTATATCTAATACACTGGAAGTGGACTTGGAAAATTACGAAAGAAAATAAAGAGAGACGCTGTCAAATTGAAAAGACCATTCGGTTGAATAAATCAATAGTGAATCTGGAAGTCGATATAAAAATAATGCTGAGCTGTTTCAGTTTATTGAAGGCCAAAATGAAAGAGAAACAACTACAAACTTTAACAAGAAGCAACGAAAATAAATTAATCAGGTACAAAGAAGAAGGAGAATTAGCAGTTGAGATTAGAAAATAGTGTTGCTAAATACGACACGGAAACTCGAAAAGGTATTGTGAGCAGGAAAGAAAAATATAAATAAGGGGAAGACATTACCAATACCACACTACACACAGATGGTAGAGAAAAGCTACGAACATTTTCTAACCTTCAATTACTTTATAGGGAAGGATCCGATTACTGACAACCACAAAAGGACCACAAAAAAACTGAGACGATTTAACTGATTAGCAGCAAGAGTCTCAAATGAAGAATGAAACTCTAGGGGACACACCAATAGAAATATAAGTCACGCTAGAGTATATTATATACCATAGATACTCTAAAGGCAGCAGATATCAAAATCCACATTTCAAGTCATAGTCTGTTATCAGAAACATGAGAACAATGCAAAAGATACTTATGAACTGAATTTGTAAATGCACAAAGTTGAAGTTGCTGGAACACATACAAAGAGTTAGTTCAATATCCAAGCTTACCATGGAGATCAGTAAAAGGGATGCCCAGAAATCTGGTCCTTTAGATAGGAAGGACCAAATTACTGAGATTAATATCCAAATGGCCATAGAAAATTTAGACAACTTAACTGATCAGCAGCAAGTGTCTCAAATGGAGGAGGAAATGAAGATTAGAAATATTAGTGACACCACTAAAGTTTATTATGTATCATAGATATTTTAAAAGTAACAGATATCAAAATCCACGTTCCGATTCATAGCTGGTTATTAAAAACATGAGAACAGTACACAACATACTGAGAAAGTGGGTTTGTGAATGCTTATAACTGAAGTTGCTGGAGCACGTACAGAAAGTTTGTTCAATATCAATGCTTACCATGGGGATCAGTAAAAGGGATGCCCATGGATAGTCCAGATGCTTAATAGGAAGATCACCAAACAATAAAGAATTTGAGAGAATTAGAAGTCTGAAAGTGAAGAGAAATATGAAACAATCGGTTCAGAAAAACTGAAAAATGCTGCCACAACTCCACCGATAATCCAGGAACCAATTTGAATAAATGAAGTTTTATGAGTCATTGAACACATCTAAAGCATGTAATAAATCAACGAATATACTGTCCATATCATCAAAAATATAAGTATCACAAACAATGCACTTTTTGTAGATTTTTTTCCTGAAATCCAAGTCAACGAGGTTCAAGTCGGTTGAATTTGTTTCAGATGAATTGTTTCAATGAAAATGACGCCAATGTTTGGCAATGGATTTTTTGTAGTTCATTATATAACAACCTGGAGCAGCATAAAGATTCAAAAGGGTTTGTAACACACTTAGAAGAAGTAGGTGGTTCATAATAGAATTTCATTCTCTTAGATAAAGGACAAATTCTCTTAGATAAAGGACATTGTTCATTCTATGTAGTTATACTGAAGATAAATATAAAGATTTTTTTGTGGTAGAAAGAGAAAAAATAGCACACATATTCGGAATAATACTTTGAACATGGGATCAGTAACATGTCCCTGCGGAACTCTAAACAAGAGAAATAAAAAATCATACAGGGTAATCTGATAGATTTATAAAATTTACGATTCAAACACCTCTTCATATCACCAGAAAAATACACAAAAAATCTAAGCACTCTTTAAGCGAAGTACTCATTAACACGTAATGTAAACTATGGAGGATGGGTAATAGTTTGGACTGTTTGAAGTGGGCGATAAAGGGATTATCGGGTTGGTGTCAAGTAATTTGGCATATTTATGGCCGTTCTGAGACATAAGTTGTTATTCTTTACGAGCTCCTCAAGTGGGAAGATACATATTTATTTATGTTCCAGCGTAGGATTCGTGATTTTTTTGGGAACGAAGGCATGCTCCGTGATTTATGGTGGCGGTGCGAGATTTGGATAAAGAAATGTTGAAAAACAACACGAACGAGACGTGAATAACATGTAGTTTCAATGTTTTTTCCAACAATAGTCATGATAATGACATTCTTTCTAGTTCATCCATCCAAGGTTAAATGAAAACTCGATAATTAGTAGGTACAGCGGAAATGTACATATGGTTTGATGAGTACAAAACCTACTTACTCTCGAAAACCTTATATTATATGCATATAAAGAAATACTAAATGAATATTCAATAATGAAGACGAGGTTTAGACATCAAAATAACGATAATGAAAGGAGTTGAATTATTGAAGTGAACAAAGCAAACGAAACATCGAAAAAATCTATCACTACATAAAAAAAATCTTCAGATTCGGTAAGATTCAACTTATTGTTTTCAACTCCAAAAACTTTCATTTCTCTGGCATGGTTGACTTATTGAATGTCGCTATTTTGCAGCTTCATATTATCTCAAAAAATAAATATATTTTCACCAAAATTTTTGTAATTTCTTCGTTGGGCTGGGTACTTGTGGGACCACCATTGTATCGATATTGATGCCACATCCTAGCCTACTAGATGACTTACAAAAAGAAGTTATGGTGGTAGATATTTTAGCTATTGGAATTTGTATAGAAGCACACGTAGCATATTCCATGACAAATTGAAACGTCTATCCAATTTTGGGTCACTGTCATTCATTACTCTGAAGTTTTTGATTTAAGAAATGTGGTATATGCATAAAGTGGCAGGAGATCTAAGATATTCATTGCGTCTTAAAGAAACTTGCTCCTTCACCAAAAACAAAAACTTTGTTGAGCCAGTTTGAACATGTAATACAGACGATAGTATATCAAGTATTGTAGTGTATTGGTATTATTCAGTTTATCAAAAAGTCGTTCAAAGTAATTACCTACCACTGGAGGAGTTTGCAACATGAGATGTGGGTAAATGATGGTAAACATTACAGGAGAACCTATTTTCACATTAAACATTTACAATACTTCACAGGGTTCTGAAAATATCCTTTCGCTACGGAGTATGACCTCCAACCTCCATGTTGCTGAAAGTCAACAAATCTGCTCCAAAATTAGCTGAAACTTCGATGCGTTTTCAGTTGAGGCTCTCAAGATTTCCTTCATTTCCAAACCTTGTTTACTACAGCTACCAGATCAGTGATTGATGAGAAAAATCTGAAGTTTCAAAAAATATTTTGTATACCTAGTTGGGTTTTCTTATCACATTATTTTTTTTATTTCTAAAATTCATTACAGAATTGATTCTAGAAAAAAGTTCATGTGTTTGAATCAGCTTGTTCTTACAGACATGAACTGAATTTTATTTCTGATAATAGTAAAAAAATGGAACGAAAAAAATCAATCAGCAATTGGGGTGATCCTAAATTTCAAGTTAGACGTTTTTATTCATCAACGGGGTAATCACCAGAGTTTATGAAAAATTTTAATTATAGGATATGTTTCAATATCAATGTTGTGCATCATATTGATAAAGACTTACAAATATAAAAAACGTACCCCTTTGCGTAGATCATTTTAGTATTTCATGATTCAGTTGGATATGGCATTTTTGGATATTTTTTTCAATTATTTTCATAAGTTTTGAGGGATTTGATTGATTTGAAAAGAGTGACTTTCATTGTTAGCGGTACCACTCATTTCTGGAGGGGTGCTCTATCTATTCAAGAAGAAAATTTGAGAATTTACTATTTATACTGAAACCCTAAACACAGCCAACTAGTTATTTATAAACTGTGACTAACCTGAGAAAATGTGGAAAAATGTTAATGTTAAACGGTTTTATTGAAAAAAAATATATAATAATGATGTAGCGTGATCTGAGTAAATATGTAAATATTTTTCAATCCAATCAATATCGTGGATTGCTGGGAAGAGTGGTATAATGAGCGCTACCTAGGACCTTCCGAATTATTTTTTGCTTCTAGTACATTAACTCCATTATTATTATCTTTTCTTCAATGAAACCGCTTAACACAAATAAATATTACCTTTTTCATTTTCACGTTTTTAATTTTCATCCACTTCAATGCCACATAGTTCTTGCCACGATTCAATCTTTTACTTCGACACGATACAAAATCATGACCTTCATGCTTGACAAAGTTCTTGGTACAATTATTTCAGATTTGCTTCCTTTTCATAGCGTACTACTATGGTACTAATCAAGTTCTGTCATTTGATACCCATATTGGGGTAGTTGTAAAAAAATATGTAATTCGCCACTTTCTAGCTGCGGTCGTATTGAATTTACAATAACACAGAATTTATTAAATTGTATTATCAACAAAACTGAATGTGTATAAAATGTCAAATCAATCCGTAAAAAAATTGACCCAAATAAACAGGACAAGTTAAATAAAACCATGTAATGGAAAACTGATAAATATTTACGTGTCGATGGGTGGAATTCGGTATGATTTGTTTATAAATACTGCTAAAAGAATTGAATTTCACAAAGGGTAGTTGAAAAATGAAACTTTCAATTTAAATAGCTTGAAATAATATTTTCATTTACGGCTGAAATGTTCAGTTTGTATTATTCATTTGATTTTTTCAGATTCTGTGAATTTCATTCTTGCCAAAACCTATATAATAATAATAATAATATCGTTTATTATGCATAAAAAATACATTTATTCATAAAAGGAAAAGGGTTAGCCAAAGGATATCTTCCACC
>WOGJ01222273.1:0-10073 GCA_015342185.1 Leptinotarsa juncta
GTACCGAATAAAAATTTGAGGAAAGACAAAATACAAAGTTTTTTAATGGATACCAATTAGTATTTTCAAGATTACCATACCAAAAACCAACTAGTTGAAGTTTTACAGAAAAAAACATTTGAAAAAGTGTATCCCTTGAGAGTATTGCTGGAAAGTATGGACACACCATACTCAGACTTCCCCCTATTTTTGTGTTTTCAATCCCATCGAGTAACTAATATTACCGAAGAAGACTGGCAGGAAAGGATCAAAAAATTAATTTTAGTTGAAAAAACTATATGGAGATTGGACACTTCCATATCAATGGTGGAAATAAATTCATTATTGATTTATATTACGGCAGTAATAGTGAAACAAAGAACACACACAATGAATAGTTGCGATCCGTTGTTTGTAGGCATGCTAGGTGCACACATTCTCGAACCATCAGTCCACCCTTTCGTAATTGTGTCGTGAGTGTCATACCAATTTTTATCGAAATAGAAAATTTGCCATTGTTCTTGTCTATATTTAGTTATTTGATTTAAGAATATGTTACGCAATTCCACTATTCTTCTCCTTTCTCATTTGTTTATTATTTTAAAACTATATCTTAGCTTCTTTATCCAATTCCAATATGACCGGAAGTATTCATTTTCTTCCTTATGATTTCAGTTTGTAGGAATCTCATTGCTTTTGTAACAATCGTATATTGTTGTTTTTTTTTCAATGAATTTATTAGATGAACATCTAAAGGTTTTGGTAACCCTATATCACATCGCCTCTTGCGTTCATCAGGTTTGTTTACAATCATTTTAGGTACAGTTGAGAAAGGAATTTCGGTCAAATCTGATGTTGCTTGTAATAGTTCGTTTTTCTCGAAACCAAATTTGAGATATATATAGATTCTTATACAGTGCGCATCATAAGTGTTACCCCCTATCTAATTCGTTACTGGACTATTGTTAGGAAAATTGCCGAAACACGTCGATTTTTAATTTCTACAATGTACATTTGAGTATGAACAGTTGACCCCTAATTTCATCCCTCACTGGAGGGGAGCAACCCTTTCGAAAAATTCAAATAGTATGGGGTGGTGATTGATACCTCATTTGATAGGGGGTTTTATTCTCTATTTAACCTTGCAAAGGAATTTAAATTTGCTGCAGTAATTGAAGAGTTATGATTGTTTAAGTATAACGACAATTAAGGTGGCACAATCACCCACAAAATTAAAAATTCGGCCCAGTATGATATTGGTTTTGGTTCATACTTCGAGTGAGACATTTTTGTCATTTGCGTAGATATTAACTGCACATTTTTGTAGAAGTTTTTGGATGTTCAGGGATTACTGATCAATACAAGAAACTGATATCACGGAGAGTGTGCCAGTGCTCAAGAGTGTGCCAAGCTCTCAAGGTGTCGCTACGCATTGAGAGGACTAAGAAGTTTAGTTTTGAACGATGTGCTGAGAACTGCATTTTTTGGCATGGCTCATTGCCACTTAAACTATGGAATACTGATATGGGGTGCTTCCTCACATGCAAGTGAAGTATTCACTATCCAAAAAAGATAATAAGAGATTTAGAGAAAGTTGATTCCAGAACCCATGCTAAACCAATATTCATAAAATGGGTCATACTTACATTACCTTCCATGTATATACTAGAAGCAGTATTGTTTGTACATAAAAATAATAATAAATATAATAGTGGCTCCAGCATTCATAATTATGATACAAAACAGAAAGATATCATCAGGCTATCGAAGATGCATTATCAAAACACAGCCAAACAAATGCAGTTTCTTCCCATAAAAATATATAACACTTTGCCGAGTCAGTGGAAAGACCTTCATATCAAAGAATTGAAGTTCAAAGTGAAAAATTCACTTGTCAACCAAGGCCTCTATAAGATTGATGAGGTACTCAATTGTCAGTGGACCTAATATATGTATCTATATGTGTGTATATATATGTGTATTTATATAGTGAGTCATAACTATTGTGAGATTTTTTTATGTACTATATGTATATTTTTTATATTTTCAGTATGACGAACCTAAGCAAATTTTGTTATTGAAGATATTTTGTAATGTAATAGAAATTGTAATTTGAGGTCAATAAAATTTCTTTCTTTCTTATTTAACTGTTAGTTGTGCTTGATAATCATCTTCCCACAATGGTTGTACTACGTAATATTTCATTAGAGAAATAAAATATGAGCAGTACGATTCACATCTGCTTTTCTGAAAGAAATTCATGAAATCTTGCATTTTAAAGATATATTCTATAAGTCATATTTCAGTAAGACCCACATAATCATTTTGATAGGAACCAGAGTAATATTTCATTAGAGAAATACGATTCACATCTGCTTTCCTGAAAAAAATTCATGAAACCTTGCGATTTGAAGACATTATATAAATCACATTTCAGCATGATCCACATAATTAATTTGATAGGAACCAGTGTAATATTTCATTGGAGGAATGAAATATGAGCAGTACAAGAGTTCACATCTGCTTTTCTGAAAGAAATTAATGAATGATTGCTATTTGAATACATCTCCTATAAATCATATTTCCATATGGCCCACATAATCAATTTGAAAGGAACCAGAGTAATATTTCATTAGAGAGATAAAATATGAGCAGTACAATTCACATCTGCTTTCCTGAAAAAAATTCATGAAATCTTACGATTTGAATCATATTTCAATAAGAACCACATAATCACCTTGATAGGAACCAGAGAAATATTTCATTAGAAAAATAAAATATGAACAGTACAATTCACATCTGCTTTCCTGAAAAATATTCATGCAATCTTGCAATTTGAAGACATCTTCTATAAATCATATTTCAATATGACCCACATAACCAATGTGATATGAACCAGTGTATTATTTCATAAGACAAATAAAATATTGGCATCTGTTTTCCTGTTTCATTAAAACTTGCCATTTGAAGACACATTCAACAAATCCACATAATCAACTTGATAAGAACCAGTGTAATATTGAAGAAAAAAATGTGTGCAGTACAATTCACATCTGCTTTCCTGAAAGAAATTCATGAAATCTTGCGATTCGAAGAAAAATTCTATAAATCATATTTCAGTATGACCCACAATCAATTTGATAGGAACCAGTATATTTCATTGGAGGAATAAAATATGAACATTACAAGGATTCACATTGCTTTCCTGAAAGAAAGTCATGAATTCTTACTATTTGAAAACACCTTCTATTGATCATATTTCCATATGACCCACATAATAATTTAATAGAAACCAGTATTACCTCATAAGAGATATGAAATATTGGCATATGTTTTTATGTTTAATTAAATCTTGCCATTTGAAGACACATTCAACAAATCGTATTTCATCATCATCTGCATAATCAATTTGATAGTAACCAGTGTAATATTTCATTAGAGAGATAAAATATGAGCAGTACAATTCACATCTGCTTTCCTGAAAGAAATTTATTAAATTTTGCTATTTGAATACATCTTCTGTAAATCATATTTCCGTGTGACCCACATAATCAATTTAGTAGGAACCAGTTGGTTAGAGAAATAAAATATGAGAGGTACAACAGTTCACATCTGCTTTCCTAAAAAAATTCGTTAAATCTTGTAATTTTAAGATATTCTGTTCATATTTCAGTATGACCCACATGATCAATTTAATAGGAACCAGTTTAATATTTCATAATAAGATATAAAATATGAGCACCTGTTTTCTGTTTCATTAAATCATGCCATTTGAAGACACATTCAACAAATCATATTTCATTATGATGCACATATTACATTTCATAAGTACCAATATTACATTTCATAATAGTTATATTAGGGATACCATTCTCTGCTCATCAGTTCTCCAGAATAAAATTTTATTTTAGTATTTGACCATCTGGTGAATACACAAAACCTAAATATTCAAAATGACCCACATTTCCAAACTGGCCCTTTCCTATTTAGATAAAAAGTTATAACTTCATCTGAAGACTCAAATTGATGGAAATGAAGACCAGAAATATACAACGTTGTGGAAACAACAAAGAATACTGATGAAGAAGCGACAAACATTCATTAACAAAATATGAGAAATAGTAGCCTCCACATTTAGAAAATCAAAATGCAGAAATATACTGAACCAAGTATCAGATGGAATACTGATGAAGAGAAAAAAAAGAAAAGGAAAAACAATAAGCATACTTAAAAGTAGGTAATTGCTAGTCCTCTTTCATTTATTGATATAAATTTTTCAACAATATTTAATTACATATATCCAAAGCCGATTTGAAAATGACGGGATTGAAACTTCTGGTTTTAAAAACTCATGGAAACACATAAGAGTGATGCATGAATTTTTCATTTTAAAATTTTGAAAAATAACATTAGCTATACAAACAGATATACTTCAATTAAGTTATACCAGTTGAACCCATGACAAATTGTTTTTATCAGTTACTTCTTTCTTACTACTTACTTACACATAATAAGAATGAGTCAAAATACCTATTCTCTAACAAGTCCCACAATTGAGGATATTAGGCATGTATTATATTGGTCCTCAGATTACGCATTACTTAGGATATCCTCATTGTTTTCATTACATTTCATTAAGAAAAATAATCGTATTTCTGAATATTCTAAAGTATTTCAAGGTTTTTCAAGCAATTACAAAGACGCGACAAACAAGACCAATAGTTCGGTTCGGCTCAAGTAACTTTAATTAATTCTTACGTTCCACTGAAATATTTGAAATATTTTCTTGTCCTCGTCACCGCACAGCAAACAATACATCCGTCATAGTTTCCCCTAAAAGATAATTGGACCTTGCCCGGTGCCAGTGCACTCGTCGTTGTGACACAATTCTTCCCCCATTTTCGTCGCCGTGGCCCTCCCTAAGAGCCTGCTCTGAACTGTCTAACCGAACGGCAATCATTTGTTTGGAAACCACCGGATTCGAATCGAGCGTGCCTTAGTACGTTATTCAGTTGTTTCCGTTGTTGAGGATTATTAGATTTTTATTTGCCAAGTTGGTGCAGTAGTTGACAGTTTTTGTGTTTTTATAGTGTTGTTTTCTGTTTAAATATAGTTTATTGGATATTTAACTATAGAAGTGAGTATTTTTCACATGTATCGATTCGTTTTGTTATTAATAGAGCATAGTAAACAATATAAATAATACAACTCTGCTGAAATTGTGATAAGTGAATATTGCAGGACTATAGAAATTTAGTATTTTTTTTTATTCAAGTAGATGAATGTTGAATCTGAGTATCTTCAAATTCCCGGAGAAATCTTGAGAATTATATTGCGAGTTTCCGGAAGCCAGGGACTCAAAAAGTGCCAGATTTATGTTATTACTTTTTTTAACAATGAAAAATTATTAACTATTGAAATTAAAAAAACTATTAATTGAAAAAGCTTCATTGAAATGGTAATAATAATTATTTTTGTTCTAAAATAAGGCCAATATCCTGACCTTTCTAAGAACATTCCTAGGTACCTACGTTTTAATGTTAAAGAATCAATTGAACTCATCATTACATTCCAAGAATTTCTTAGATAGGTATAATGAATCATAAATTCTTTGAACTGATTCATGAATCAGTCAATCTTCTATGAACTATGATATCTCGGTAGACAATACATTTAATTGCCTTTTTTTTGTTTATTTGTTGTGTTGTTCGATTTTTTGTGAGTCGTTCAGTAGTTTCTCAAATCGAATGATTGATCAGGGCTTATAATTATGTTTTCCTTTATTATTGTGGTTAATTGAATACTGAAAAAAGCAGATCGATGTAAAGAAAACTCAAAATAACTGATTTGAATATTGATGTCTTTTTAAAGTGGCGCCTGTAGTCTGTTTTACGATGACTGTAGAAATGGAGGGAATAGAAAATCGTTACAGGACACGAATCGTAAATTGTTTCTGAGAAGTAGCTAAATTATAGATATGCAAATTCAGACAGGAAAGAGACTTTGAGAAAATTTAAACAACAAACACATTAGGTCTTCTTAGATAATTTTTTAATTACGATTCTCCAATTAGTGACTCAAGTTTAATTAGAATTAAAAGGGAACCTTTTCTGTTTCAATATTTTAAATATATTTAAATTAATTTTACTAAATTGTTATTGAAAGAAATCACACGTTAAAATGTAAGACCTCGTTAGTCCTTAGCTCGCACAAGTTTCGACTTCTGAGGTCTGTCCTTCGTAGGGGTGCGTTAGCTGGTTAACGTTAAAACCATATTTTAAACTATTTGGTACTTTTTTTTGACTTCCGTTTTATTCATTTCTAATTAAATAATATATTCTTCGAAGAATCACCCTATTCACTTTTTATTTTTTCCTTTGAATGTGATTGGTAGGGTTTATTGAGAATTTTCACTATTTTATGAAAAATTTATTGTTTGGTGATTTGTTTAGTTAGTACTAGGTTGAGTATACCAGTCTAATAGAAAAGTATGGATTGCAATAATTCAAAGTATTTTATTACAGAATGATAATGTGGAAAAATGTCGGATTTTACTTCAAAACTAAAAATGGAATGACCAAGAAAGTATTTGAGAAACATTATGGAAAAAACTGTAATGAAAGTGAAATTACACGTATTAACAAGATTTTGTGATTAGCAAATTTACATGTACATTTATTATTTACCTTCTTAAATTGCAATAACGTTTTTTTTCGAAGAGTAATAAGTTGAAAATATTCTTTTTATTTGATCATCACAAATGCAGAATATGTTCCTAATACGGCAATTTCAGAAAATGTCAAATGCGAGTGCGAAAGATAGCTATATCAATTCTAGTTTGTATTGATAATTAGAAGGGTTTCATTAGTTTCATTAGCATATAAGCTAAAATAACGAGACATGAAAGCAGCATAATAGGAATCACAAAGGTAGAACCTCGTTAGTACTTAGCTCGCACAAGTTTCTCAACTTCTGAGAGTTGTCGTTCGTATGGGGGCGACAGCCGGATAACGAAAAAACAGATTTTAAATAGATTTTTTTTATATTAAATCGTAATAATTTTAGAAACAAATCATAATTCACCAGGAAGTTTGAAAATGGGTCTGTTTGAACAAACTTATTTGTTATTCCGAAGTTTCGATACTTTTTGATATCTTCATCAGGGATACCTACAATTCACTAATTGATTAGAAATGATAATTTAATATAAGAGTACAAAATTGAGATTATAATTTTAACAGCTCTTCGATGGAGATGAAACCGTATTTGAAAATATACACCTGCACAAATGTATGCAAATTAACAAGTATGTTTTATGTAAAATTTTAAGAAAAAAAAATTAGTTGCCATTTCGAATTTCTGTGAATATCTAAATGTCATTGCACTGTTGCTATTTTATTTATTCATTTATTTATTTATTCAACAGCAAAGCCAGTTTACAAAAACGTATTCAACAAAGTGTGAGACACTACAGAATATTTTTGAATGCTCATGTCTGATGTCTACATTACAATAAACTATTTTACAAAACATTTATACAAAATATTGATAACTCATTATGTCTAGTGACTACATTACTAAAAGGTGAAACAATTCCGGTACTTACAAGAAAAAAGATGTAACAAATCTGGTACTTACCAAGGAAATGGTAGGGTAAAGAAAAGCTTCGAAAACGCTATAGCCTTTTCAATTGATTTTCAAAGACCTGAAGTGATTTAAACAGATCTAAGTTATTATGATATTGATTTTCCAGCTTCAGAGGAATCGGACTGTTCAAAGCAGAATTGTATGGAAAAATTGTATATGAAAAATGTCAGGATTTCTCATATCTTTTTGTTTAATATGAAAAGTTATTAGTTGAAGTAGTTCTGGGCAGTTTATCTCACTATTAATTAATTTGAAGAGGAAACTCAAGTTCAAGTTGCAATGATTTTATATTGAACTTGGTTAGTAGTTGAGTGTACTCATATTCATTTCGTTGAATACCAAAGTGAAAAGCACAATTCCTTAAGAATTTCTTTTGAACATTCTCAATTAAATTGATATTTACATCATAGTATGGGTCCCATATAACCGAACCATATTCAAGAATAGATCTTACGAAAGCACAATATAAAACCTTTTTTGTTTTTATTGAAAAATCAGTAGAAATTCCCAACACAAAACCCAGCACTTTGCCACAATTTCTGATACTTGAAGATTAAAATTAATTTCCCTATCAAATTCAACTCCCATATCGCGAATAAATGTTTCTCTTTTAAGAGCTATATTATTCAATGTGTATTCACAGAATACTGGACTTCTAATTTTAGCGAACGTAATCATTTGCCACTTGTCGATGTACACCTCTAACAAATTATTTCTACACCACATGGAAAATGGGTCGAGATCTTTTTGAATTAATTTAGCATCTTCCCGGCAACTAATCACTCGATGAAGTTTGTGATCATCAACAAACATAAGAAATTCTGAATATTTGAAAACAAACCATTATAAACAAGTTGAACAGCAGTGGGCCCATATGGGATCCCTGCGGTACTCCTGATGGAACCTGAATGGGCGTAGATGTATATCCGTATTTTACAGAGTTCTACCAGTTAAAAAGCTATTGATTACTTGCAAAACATTTCCGCCTATACCAAGCTTGCGTTTTATATATAAGTAGGCCGTGGTAAAAAGGCTTTGGCTTTTTTTGTAAAACCGCATTGCTGGATTGCCGTTGACGTTATTCAACAATTCCTGAGCGATGCTTATTCGGGTTTTTTTTGTCAGATTTCAGCAATTTCAAAACGAACTTTGCTGCCACATGCTTCGTGTCCAAAATTCACGAAAAATGTGCATGTATTGAGCCAACTAATATGCCGACGAGGCAATCTTCGTCATTCCCAACTTCTCGGTCTTCTGTGAAAAGCTTGAGCCGCTTGAAAACATTTTTCTAACTCAAAGTACAATCACCGTATGCCACTGGTCAACATTTCAAGTGTTTCTGAGCACCTAATTCTATTTTTATACAAAATTGAATGCACATTATTTCATCAATTTTTTTTCGATGGAGTAAAAATGCCGAACATGCAAAACACTTGCTAACTTTTGTGTCGGCGATTTGAACATTCATCTTATTTTTGAACAAACCTCGTATATGTATTCGTAGTCGTTGTCTGGTATCTTTCAAAACGCCGTGGACACTCTTCTACACCGACAAATAACCGCATTCTTAAACATCAAGTATTTTTCTGAAAGACCCTGAATGCATCGTTTCAAAAGAATAAATTGTGATTCGTTTTAGGTATATTTTACCTACCTCTACAGTGTATCTGTTGTGCATG
The DNA here is from genome assembly GCA_015342185.1 of Leptinotarsa juncta. Lineage (NCBI taxonomy): Eukaryota > Metazoa > Arthropoda > Insecta > Coleoptera > Chrysomelidae > Leptinotarsa > Leptinotarsa juncta. Next base: position 9,306 of record WOGJ01222273.1, read on the forward strand.
TGTGCGCCTTTCAAGTTCATTGATCATCCACAACCAGCTTTACAAGTTTGAATTTGATGAAATGGGTGGCAATTTACCTGCCTTTCATACCTGAGGTTTCGAAATGCCGATTATTGAATATAGTAAACGTAAAACTTCATCTTGAAGCTGAAATGGTTGGGTGCTTACGGTCGAGTATTGTATTTACTTTACAGAATGGGAAGAAAGTTTTTTTAATAGGTTCTATTTTGATATATGGCAGTAGTTACTTGTATTTTTTGAAAAATTATTTGGATGACGTGACATTTATACAGGGTGTAACTGAATAAGTGTAAAATATTTAAGGAGGTGATTTCATCGAAAAAAAGATAGGATCTTTCATGTAAAGAAACTTCATTGGAGCATCCCTTGTTAAGATACAGCCCCTTAAAGGGGGCACATAAAATTTGTATAACAATGTTTTTCACAAGCACTGAAAAAGTTACAATATTGAAATTAACGTGACGTTCTGTACTACCAAAAAGACACTTAGCCAGTAATTTATTTGATTTACCCCATAGTTATAAGGTGTGGAAAACGCAACCCCAAAAATTTATTTCCAATGTAACTTTTTGTCTTATTATTTGTTTATCATTCAAAAATTTATTTCCGATAGTCTGTTTCATTCTAAACAAAAAATGTATCTTGGGTTTTTTGCCCAAAATAAACCAGTTCGCAGCAAAAAATTATTTTATGAACAACTACAGAGATACATTGTCATAAATGCGAACTGGATTTATTGTTATTTTG
>WOGJ01222344.1:0-12765 GCA_015342185.1 Leptinotarsa juncta
GTAATCTATGAACAAAAAAAAATATCAAACAACACTTTCTTTCCTCAACCGACACAATCAACAACATAAAATCTATCAGTCCTCTTTGCACACAATGGCCATTGCACATGGTCGACCAAGCGCTGAATCCAGTAGAGAATGACTTCCTCTGTAAATATCCTGAGCTATATTCATTTCTGTGCCGTTACCTTGACAACCCTCATCGACCAATCTATACTTATAACGAGTTGAACATATTAATCTGATTAGAATGTTGGAGCATCTGCAAAAGTTTGTTCGTACAGAGTTGATGTTTTTTGTAAGCAGGTATTCGAGTAACTGCATGAATTCGAATGAGGTAGTGTCTAAGAATACTTTTTTGAAAATTAGAAAATGAAGGTATGTGTCTTAGGATTTACCTGGCAAAAATTTCAAAAACACTTATTTGTAAATAAAATAAATTTTTGTGAAATCATCTGAATGAACAATTCGTTCAGGCCAGTCTCAACTGCCTACACAGTAAGTTCATGGACTAACACCAACTACTCCCCTGGCTGGTACTACGAACGGATTATATTCGACCGGTGTCAGTGCTGGATTCTTTACAGAAGTAATTCCTGCATATGCTTTAGGCGATAAAACTGCTAGAATCGATTTTTTTCAATTATTGGAACGGGCACACTTCCAGACCGGTTTCGGGCTATTTGGCCTCTCGTCAGTGCAAAGTGGTGTCCTACATCAACACGAAGTCGATGATTTCCCAAAAATGCGGTTGGTTAGTACCTCGTCAATAGGCAGAGGGGGCGATAGCGGATATGTTGCTTGTCGTTCGCTTCAGCTTTGTTCGAGGTATGATACCCTGGATGGATGGAAGACACACCTGGAGGACACTGCGACATGACTCCAACAAGCGATTCAACAATTCATGAAGGATACCAGAGGTAAATGAGCTCATCAGAATCAGAAGGCGCCTGAAGAAAAGATACCAGCAGATACATGTTTCAAAGCACAAGAGGTATATGCACAGAGCCAGCAGACTTCTGCGGCAAGAGCTGCAAACCCTTCGTAATCGATAATGGACAACCCCGTCAGGCAGAACACTGTTAGGTCTCAAGATGATCAAGTAACACATTTTATTCCGTCACATCTTATTTACAGATTTCACAGAATTTCGAATACGACACTTGATCAGTTCAATTTGATGTAAGAAACAATATCATTAGGATAGTACAAATTAGAACCTTTGATATCCTTCACAATAAACTAACACTGCTTACTTAACTACAAATATACCTAATAGACCTTTCTTACGTTATCTAAAACTATACTGCGTGAACGAGGGTACTCTTTAGCGAGAGGGTGAAGAAAACAGGATACACGCTATTGGTTCCCGAGGGTAGGTACGCGTCCCTTAACAACCTGACGCAAACAACTACTCAGAGGCGAGTGTTTAGGAAACTCAATTTAAATTTTTATTTATGTTCCCAATAAACACGAACGCCATTCTGCATGGAGAATGCAAAAGATACTGATGGAAAGCGGTAAAAAATTATGTTCTCAAACAAGAAGAAAGCACTAGTTACCAACAATTCAGAAAGACAATATTGAGGGAATGATGTCCCGTTTACTGACGAGGTAGAAAACATCGACCAATAGGTTGAACACAAAATCAGACGACAGCGAAAGAACAAAACTCAACACCTGAATTCCATATCCCCGGAGGAAATGAGAGACATCATTAGACGTCTTGCTACCCGGAAAGTCCCAGGCCTAGACCAAATCTCAAACCAAGGATTGATAGCTCTGCCCAGGAAAGAAATAGCGGCGATGATGAACATCATCAACGCCATACTTCGAACGCAACACTTCCCGTATTCCTTCAAGGGTCATCAGGATCCCTAAACCCAACAAGAACCCCATGTTTCCTAACAATCATCGGCCGAAAAGCTGGAGCCATGAACTGAACTCAATTTGTTTTCATGTTCTATAAAGGAAATTAATTTTCATCCCCAATTGAAAGTTAATTGATAGATTTTTGCCAATCTTACAGGTATTCAAAAAGTCTTCATATTCAGCACCTAGTTTAGCCAGAAAAAACATTATAAACTAGTCCGTTTCTATTTACAAAAATACCTTCTGCTTTCTAATATTTCCGTCATACCGCAATAATATCAACTCATCTGGATGCTGGCAAAAATTTATATATGTTATAAAAATGAAATCTACTCCAACTCGCAGCGTTTATGGCATGAAAGAGATAGTATGGTATATATTTATAGTAGATATCGTAAATATTTATTGAGATAGATGTAGTTCATTACTTACTGAAACATCAATTGAAAGTATTTCCAGTGAGTGTAAACTGAAAAATGAAGTAAAGAAGAACATACTAAAAGTGACTTGAAAATGTATGAAAGGCATTCAGAAATGCTGAAATAAAAAATGTAGCACTATCGTCAGGTGCTTGGATACGAAACTCACATATATGTTTATTTATGGGTGATTGTTTAATAAATAATCATTAAAAATTGTCAAAACGTCATTTTTATAATTTTTTATTTTTTATCAAAATCTGAAATGGAAAACAATATGATGTATTCTCTCATAGTTGGGTAAACTCACTCTATTATTTTTACTTTATATTTGTACTAGTTTATTGAATTTAAAGTTCATTTTAAAGATATCAAAAGAATATGAAGTTGGTTTCATTTTCTATTTTCCAAAATCTGAAGAAACAAATGTTCTATTTATTTACTTCTGTTCTCTCCTATTCAAAAAGTGAATATATTGAGACCAACAACACTTTATTCATTGACTTAATCTGAGCGATAATTTATCATTTCACAATGTGAAATTATAGTTGGTGTGATAAAAGTTAACCGTTGGCCTGGTGGAGTGGGTTTAGGCTTTTCAATATATCTTCATTTGAATATGTCTCCATATAATAACGGACCAGATCCAAAAAAATCTGAAGAATGGAAATGACCCAAAACATTTAGGTTTGATCAAATGCGATATATGCGATATATGTCATGAGGCAAGAACTCTGGGTATTTTTTTTGAACGAAATTACATTCGTTTAAGGTGTTTACTAATCTCAACTAACTTTTTCACAGGTTGGTTGGGTTGCAACTGTTTGGATGATTGAAAAACTTGCGAAACAGTGTCATTTTTGAAGTATACATTTTGAAAATTAGATATTTTATCTCAGAAAGATTTGCAAAGAAGAATTTTTCTGATTGCCAAGCAGGATTCTTCTTATTGCTGAGAAGAATTCGTCAAGTTGTTTCCATACATTATGACTGACGGCCAATTGCCTTGCTGGTTCAATGCTGAATTCGCAGATCTTCACAGTATTTTTTTAAATTCCGGCGTTAATGGCGAAGACTACTATGGTCATGAGTGTCGGGAATGGATAGGGTGTTTCAATACTTTCCTACCATTGATTCCTACTATCTAATTATAACATAGTAGAACTGATTTATTTTTAACTTGATAAATTCTCACAAAAAATATTCAAACAAAAATATTCACATTTTGTGCAAATGTTTGCTTATTGTGATGTTCATGTTCATGTCCACTCAGAGTGGTTTCTACTAAAGTTGTTGTACATTAAGACAGCAGGATCTTCTTGTATATACTTGACAAGTAAGTAATTCTACAATATTAAAAGAATTTAAAGTTCAATCTAAAATTTAAATAAATATCATTGAATATTACTTACTTGATGATGGCGTAACAGCCGAAAGCGCCTTGCAATTTACAAATACAATTTTTTTTTACACGAAATACGATTCCTTTCCTGATTTATCAGTCACGCTTATGCAGTTTTAACAAATCCCACCAGTATCAATAAATGACAAAGAATAAAATCATATGGGGATCAGCAACAATGAATTTACCGCCTGTATCTCGTTTGTGACATCACGTTTTCGTATAGTTTTCCAATATTTGTGACTTCACCACTTCCAACCATAAGCGAGAATCAGTATGATGGCGTGGCTTTGTCAGTATTCAGACAAACATTTTTCACAGCACTAGAATGACTGATTGACATTTCCGGTTATCTAATTTGTCACTCCAATGCTTGTGGAAAAATCTAGGAAATCAAATATGTGGAACACAACCAGCATTCTTGCAAGAAAAACATCTCACTCGATCCCACGTGTTATTCAAAAAGGTTGGGGTAATTGTCCCCATCGTTTGCAAGTGGTAGCAGCAAAAGTTGAATAAATCGTAAGAAAATATCTTACTTTAATAAAAAATCGACGGTCACTTGCGTTCGCTCAAACTGTTGATGCAATTTCCGAGGTTCTGTTTCGTTTTTTTGTCCACCCTATATAGGACAAAAATACGACATATATAGGCGGGTTGGCTGTCCTTGTTCATCTTTGACTGCCAGAACAACTGTGCATGCTGTTTTTGGCGAGTGCATTGGCTTGGGATGTGGGGGTTGAGCAAACCAGCCATCGGATGCCTGCTTCCATGTAGCTTCATTGGATACGGAAATGACAGCATCACTTGTAGTTCTGTTGTTCCCTAACTAAATTGCATCCCAACGATGGCTTAATCCTAAGAGAGAATGAATGACACTGAGCCTATCAGCTGTCTTTACGGAACCTTCGAGATACCGGGCGCCTTGTCACGGTAATGAGGGGCTCTGCCGTGATTGACCTTCTCTTTCTAGCTACTCGTGGGACCTTAATGGACAGAGTAAACTTAAAAATTATAACTTCGAGTCTACAGAAGATATGGAGGAGCTTACGACTCCAACTAACCTCCCTGTAAATTTAGATCAGGAGCGAGTCTACAGAGTAGAAGGATGTCGAGCTTACGAATCCAACTGACCTTCCTATACATTTAGAACAAGACCGAGAGCTTCCCAAGTCCCCAACTCCTGATTCAATAACTAAACCTCAAAAAGGTTTGGTAGTGCAGCCAGAAAACGACTGAGTCGTCTCCCCAAGAGCGGGGTACCTTATGAAACCCCTTGCACCAAATTCTTGAGCGGCGTATGCAGAATGTGTCTCAGGTGGAGGAACAAACTCCCCATGAGCAGGATGGCAAACGTTTGCGCTCAAGTGGTGATTCACCAAAACCAGAGGCGAAAAAGCACTGCACTGTTGAATCTAAGGCATCGTCAGGGGTAGCTGACGTGCAAATCCCTCATATGGGAAGGTTGCCGCGGATGTCAAGGTGGGAATCTTTCACCTTGTCTACCCAACTACCACATTAACAATGAAACAGCAGAGCATATATTTTGTGTCTGCCCCGTTGAGGACTGAATCAGGGTTTAAGACTTCGGCAGAGCCGTACTCTCACCATTTGACCAGAAATATCACTCACCATCCAAACTAATCGGCTTCGTTTAGAAGCTGAGTTTATTTGGTGGAGTGTAAATAGGTTTCTTGTGGGTTGCGGTGGATAGTCGAATAGACCCACTCACTTTGGACGTAACCTAACTTAACCTAACCACCCTATATACTTTAATAACATACACAACCAACGTACAAAGTTATACACATTAATAGTGAAAATAATTTCAATTTTGGTTGAAATCCTCCAAATTTCATTCTCAATTTTATTTATTTAGTTTTTATGCAAAGATACGTGTAAAAACATGCTTGGACTTTCAATCTTGGGGTTTATGCAGTTAAGCCTAGGTAATGCAATAGTTGTAGCAGTTTTTTTTTTTAAATTAGTCATAATATAAAGTGAAAACTGTTCGATAAGACATAATTCAAAGAAGAATGATACAACTTTGCTTCGCGTAAACTCGCACATCTTTATTATTCCGCCCGCAAAAATGACTTTCTTTATTTTTACGTAATCAGTTTTTCTATACGCTTGTGTTTCAATTTGCTTGAATTTTCATTTGAGAAAATTAGTAAATATTTCATTCGTTGAATTTTAATAACAACACTTCACTTTCAATAAAACCCGATATTTTATAGATATTTAATAGACATTTGAAACGAACTGCTGTAAAAAATTGTTAAAGTGCTTGGCCATGCTCAAAACTGAAAGTTCGCTGCCAACGCTAAGGAACATTTCGTCCAGACAAATTTGTCAAAGGTCAGAGAACTCACGATACGTATCTACGATCCTAAATATCCAAACCAATTCCCTACTTCTTCCTTTATAGCTCGATATCAGGTTTCCCTGTCTTCTCTAAATCATTCATGCAATTTTCCCGCAATAACTTTTCACCCGGTGAACAGATATTGATTCGTTTGTTTTTCACGACGTTCGAAAGACAAATCACTCTTCAGTTATTTTGCTTGTTGGAAAAATCTCTTGAAAGCTTCAGTAACAACGAAATGTTTCACTCACAGTTTTCCTTCCTCTTTCTGTGTGTGTTCTTCTTGAACAAACGAAACTTTTGAAGTTTTATAAAATCAACTTCAGCCGGAAAATTGATGTTAGTCTGGCAGGTTATGTTTAATCTTAGCCTCTGGAGTTGACAGAAATATAAATAAGGTTGTTGGTTTGACTGAGTCTGGAGGAATGATTTTCATGAAAAATTATTTCGTAGACAACTGTGGTTGTGACTGAAATGTTAAAAACGTCTCCACATCCATGAGAGAAAGACATTTGACGAGAAAATGTAACTGATTTGTTTGGCAGAGGTAACTACTGCATTTTTATACAATAAATTTAAGAAACTCCCAAAAAATTAGAGAAAGTAATGAATTTCATAATAAACTATTTACAAAGTTGTGTAGATCTTGCGTAGCAGACACTATCAGATACAAACTGATAAAAAACTGCTTTCATACAAGAGTCATATTCGTATAATTCAATGTTCATATGAAAATAGCTGCTTTAAAAGTACTTTTTTCCCTCGTAATTCTTATACCCATTTGAAGGACTTTTTATATGAAAAGTCAATTTCTGTCAGGAAATCCTTGAAATATATGACCTCTGTGGCAGACCTTGTGAGACCCATATATTCTATCTCAGTTGCAGACAAAACAACGGTTCTTTGATTTCTATGATGCAGAAGTGGAAGATACTATGAAAGAGTAGTTTATGGTTATCTGTTGTCAATTGAATCGTCCCAGTCAGAGTCAACATAACCTTTTAATTTATCATTCGTGAATTTATAATCATGCCTGAATCAACTGTTTCATTCAAAAACACTCGATTAGCAGCAGTTCTATGAATGTTTCTGTATTAACTATTGAAATGTCTAAGGAATTTGATGACTGGTCGGGTATCTAAGAATCAATGATAATTTTCTTCTTGCTCGGTGTGTTCTTCTATCGGTTTCGATACTTTCATATTCAAATCCATCGGAGTTGATATTGGTTTTGATGCAAAGAAATGTCCAAATAAAGTTTTACGTTTCCAAGATCTCTAATCTGGATTTTTTCTAGAAACCAGAATCGATGTGACGTCTTCCCCTTCATTCATGCGATATATTGGCCGTTTTTCATAAAATTAGTGCCTAGGCCTCTGAAAGAATCAAACTTTTTGGATTTTCAATTAAAGATGATTTTTCCACAAAATTTATTTCCGGTTGATTCTTCTGACCATACTTTTTATACTTATCAGAAAACAAGGCTCCTGCCTTCTCCTTCCGTACACTGGAAAGAACGGACTCATCATATTCTAACAGAAAGTAAGAGTGAAATATCTAAATTGAAATTCTCACAAAAGTGTTACTTCAATACGTTATCATGAAGTTTTTGGATGTATTCGTTACGAAATGATGATGGTAAATGTCTGGATAGTTTGATGAACTCTCTGTCTTGCAGTAATGTGATGGCGAATGTGCTTTTTAGGTTCATCCGGAATGCCTCAGTAGTGCATTATCATGGATGTGGTGTCTTGTCATGTTACAAATGGAAAAATTATATGATCGAATTTGTGATACTCCTTGAAACTCAGAAGTAGTTACTCATAATTCCCGTGACCGCCATAATCCATATTCCAGGCTGATTATGAATTTTAATTTAAAATATGTGTCAATATATTCGATAAAAAACATATTAGGGAAATTTTCACCAGAACTACTACCTTTTTAATGCCATTTCATGCCTTTTGAAAAAATAATTCAAGAAAATGATCCTGTCTCAATTTGAATAGAAATTGATGAACTAATCATTTGTTAATACAATTGGTAGAATTTGAATGATGGTTGTATTGTTGGTGCTCATCACTCATCCCTGAGAAGCTCAACTCTACCAAATGTGGTTGACATTAATGATACAGAGCCAGATATAGTTTCTGACACTGATGACAGTATTTTAGAATAATCTGGAATGAACTATCTTGGTGCTTCTCTTTGGGCTAATAACATCATTTCCAAATGTCTTGATGATAAAACCAACTCTCTCGAAGTAAATTGAATTCTATCTTATAACAATTTTTTACTGAAAATCTGTCAAACTGTTCCAAAAATAATGTACCGTTCAAGATGTAGTCAAGATGAGTGTAATCGAAGGAATCTGATTTTAGATATCGCAAGGTTGGTACTTCAGGCTACTGTTTCTGTCATTTTGGGTAGTCTGAGAGAGAGGTGAGTCTCTACGCAAAAACTCAGGCTCTTTCCAGAGAAACAACCTTTCATCTTTCACTAAAAAGGTCACAACATGCGAGTATGTTAAAGAAATACGGATCTTGGCTGGATGCCTCATCTAATGCTTCTCATTGTTTTGAAAGTTTGAAGATTACTTCATATTACTGAATAGCTTCGATAGTTTGTGTCCCCAATACGTATACTGATGAGGTTGAAGTTGAAGAGAAGAGTATTCATACTTTAATTAAAAATATAGGTGGGTTTTCTAGGCACCATCAAGCTAAAGACACCGACTTTGATTTCTATTCGAATTTCTGCTATTCCTGAATCTCAAGGTGACTAAGTAACACTTAGGTCATCATTTCAATGTAGTATGTTCCGTAGATTAACGAAATGTTGTTTTTTGAAGTTTTTTTAACAATCGGTTTCTGATCCGCCAGATGGTATGAGAATTCTAGAAATCATCTCCTCGAAAGTAGTTAGTTCATGTCGCTTGAAGTTTCTCAAATTTTGGTAATCTTAAATGCGTTTGATCAAGTTCAGAAATAAAACAACATAAAATGCAATGCAATATTTTCAATAACTACTTACACTACTCATTTTTTTGTTTGGATATTATTTCTCATGTTTCATAAACTTTAAATGAGCACAAACTGGTTGACCGAAAACTTGGCTGGAAATTGTCAACTGAAGGTTTGACAAGAATATTTGATTTTGTTATTTCGTGTAGAATGGCGTATAAAAAATAATGTTTGAACTTGAGTTGATTGAATTAGATGATATCCTCAATAGATATGTCTGTTTAAAGAAAACTCGAATCCATTTCTCCAAATGGAACGTGTAATAACAATTTATGATCAACACTACATAACAATTCCGACAGAAATATTGTTACGTTTTTCCCCGTGGGTTGACCAATAATTGACTACATTAAATAATCAAACTTAACTTTATCTCACTTAAATAACAACAAACACTATTATTTTAATGTCTATCGCCTTACTAAATCATTTCGCATACCGCACTGTTGACTTTCACTTGACTGTATCGATATACTCGAGGCTAGCGTTTATATATCGTAATCGAATGCAGTAGAAATTTCGCCGAAATTCCATCACAATCCGTAGCATCATTCTCGCTGCTTCTAGAGCGGCACGGAATATCGTACATTCGCGCGCTCTTAGCGACGTCACGATTGGTTTATGGGTACCAGTGGCGGCCGGCGTTATTATCTTTAGGGCATAATTAACAACAATATAATAATTAAGGTTCAATGACTTGATCAAAATTTTCCATGAATAATACCCAATCGTTCCATCCGACTCAATATTTCGTTGAGATCAATAACTATAAGGTATGTAGTATTGTTCTATCGAATAAAACAGAAATCATAAGATTGTTATGAATGCCAAAACTGTAATTTCTCATTGACAAACTTCAGTCAGAGTAATCAATCACAGATTTGCCTCGCTTTCTACTGCAAAACAATACAATTCGCGTTCAAACTCTGGAGAACTTGAATTGAATGAGAGTACGTGACTCCACAGTGGAATTGTGTCGAAATTGATTTCAGCGAGAAGTTTTCATTATTAACGGAAAACAATGGGATCCTTATTATGCCATAATAACCAAATGGGGCACTGATAGTAATACTGCCTGATCTTCAGGAAATAAATAGTCATTGATTTCCAATACAGATTTTATAGTCATGGAACAATTCATAGAATATTCATCAACATTGTAAAATAATGAAATGGATGAAAAATAAATAGATGTTATGAAGATATGAGATATACTCATGATAATTGGTTTTATATATCTGAATGCTATATCTGAACTAGGGGTAATTAGACAACAGTGTTTTTATTCATTTCATTAAAGAAATCATGAATTACCACAAAATAAACAAGTCATCAATCACACATACCAAATTTATATTATGTCCAATACCGAAATTACCAAAGTAATTGAAACACATTTTTTATCAGAATCTTGCAATTTTATAAATTGGTCAAAACATTGATGACAACAAATCGAATGTATGTAACGGTTTCTGCGAGAGAGACTAATGCTGAAACGGAGTTTTCCTCATTCTATTGTTTCAGTGGATTATGTGATCATCCGAACCCATCCTGTGGCTTTACGTATACCAACAAATGTAAAACTCTTCCCGAATTGAATGGAATATCTCGAACTTTCTGCGGAACAGTCGAATCGGTCAGAAAACTTCGCTCTTTGCTCAGCTATTCCCTAATTGATATTAATCGGTGCGCACATATATTTCCCGTGAAATTGGTCCATTCATTCTCTGTGAAATATTCTATTTTGCGAGCAGACGATTTGATTTCGAATCCAGTCAAACTTGTGTTTATGACATCTACATTAAGGGTTAATGACAATTTATCGATTATATGTTCAACATTAATTATGGATACTTATCAGTTAATAAATATCTGGAAATGAAGGTGAGCCGGTAGGAAGCTTCAACAAATTTGACGCTGATATTGTTGTACATTCGATATTCTCATTAAGACAATGTATTTGGGATTGATAAACAGATTGAAACTCTGAAATGAATAAGTATTTGAAGGAACGTCAACTACGTATGGCTTCAATTTTCCATTTGAACTTAACTCAAGAGTAAAAACTTGATGAATAACAAGTGGATATGTGGGTGTAGCTTCTTCAATTAGTTTAATGACATAGATGTAAACTGATGACTATGATAATTTCTCCTTAGGTATGGAACAGTTACCCATTTTTCTGAGTTATTTCTCACACCGATTGTAGATATCACTTGAAGGAATTGAATAAGAAAAAACGAAAGGAGAAACCGAATTCAAGAGAGGCGAAAATGTATAAAAAGAAATGCTTTGTCAGCTAACGATAAAATTAGGAGATTTCGAATTTGATTATTCCAGCATAAAACACGACATATAATGTCCAAGAGACTTTTCACTGTCTTTGTTGGAAATAAATGAGAAATTATTTGCCTCTATAAGTTTAATAATGGAACTACGGATCCGCAGTTTGTCAAGCATATCATCTTGTTAACAGAGAGTTTGTTTATCGAGAGTTGAAGCTGACTAATTTTTCAATTTGATCATAAGTTATGAGAAGAAGAAAAAAAATTCTTCAGTAAATTGATTATATTGAATAATTTTCTTGAATACATTCCATTTGCAGTATATACTCTGTTTGCAGATATGCGCCTCGACAGGCAGTGGCGTGGTCGAAATACTCTTCATGACTCAAGCTCTCATTTCTGCTGTATCATTCATTGTGCTGATTTTCTGCGCACTTTCGGCGCACTTCCTGCCATAACGTGAGCTGCTGTGACAGAACTCTTCAGAATTGGATATAGAAAATAGTATTCAGAATTAAAATAATAAAAAAACGTCAAGCAGTTATGTAAGCAGAAGAAGCCTAAGAAATACTTAAAAAAACTAAGTATAAACAAGAACAACGGCAAATTTTCTATTTGAAAGAAACTTGGTATGACACTCACGACACAGTTACGAAAGGGTGGATTGATGGTTCGAGAATGTGTACGCCTAATATGCCTGCAAACAAAGGATCGCGACTAATCATTGTGCATTGCGGATGAAGTGAAGGATGAATTCTTTGAAATTATGTGGAAAAAACTTGAGGATTGCAATTTTGACCATCATAAGAACATGGATGCTAATTTTGTTGAGTAATACAGACTTCACCACAGTAACATGGAATGCTTTAAATTCCCGCCGATTTGAGTGGATATCTGCTGTCTCTTGCTGATCTCAGATACTCAAATATTTCCTTCGTTGGTTTGAAAACTGTGTCAATATTCTCCTTCTTCAGAATTTTCTCGATTCGGTTGGTGATACCTTCTATGTATGACATATAGACAATGCATTGGGGTTTGATCTTTACTAGTGTTTCTCCCTTGGACGCGTAACTCAGATTATGTCGATTGTGTCGTAACCGTTCTCTTATAACACAGTTGTTTTATTTCGTCGTTTACATACCTTCCTTCACATATTCTCAAAGCTATGTTTCCTAGAGTGTTGATGAGGATTCGTTTCTGTTTTGGATGATGGTTGGATCTATCATTCAGGTATCGATCTGTCTGTATTTTCTTCATATACACCTCATGGCCTAGTTGATTCCTTTCTTGATGACTAAAACCTCAAGAAATGGAATTTGATGATTGTCTTCTAATTCCATGGTGAACTGGATTTTTGAATGAAAGCTATTCAGATGATTTAGGAAGTTCTGAAATT
>WOGJ01222346.1:0-14045 GCA_015342185.1 Leptinotarsa juncta
ATTTTTTACGCAATTTGTTTATTAGTTATGAATTTCTTAAGAGAGGTACTCTCACAATTTAAAAAATCACATATATGCTTTAATATTTTCATTCTCGAAACCGAATTTTTTTTGGAATAGATACTCGTTAATAAAACCAACATATTTTGATATCCGGGTTTTTTTATGAATAATTAAGAGTATAAAAAGTGAAAAATCTCCAAATATTTCGATTGTTCCATTTTGTAATTATGGAGCACTGCATAAATATGCTTTCTCAAAGGTCTATAAAGGTCAAAGGTCTACAAAAAAGTCAGTCGTATATGTCAATCTCTCAGGGGTAACCCACAAAAATCATTTTTTATTCTTCACTTTTTAACAAAGCGATTTTAAGCAATACAGCATAAATCCTTATCCAATTAAGTACCTTAAATACTTCGTGCATTTAATATTGATTGATATGGCCCTTCACAACATTCAACACAGCGGTTACTGCGGTACCGGCCCGGGGGCGCGTTGAAGGCCGCGCTTCGCCCTATAGCGTTTTATGATTAGCAGTGATCGCAGGCATTTATATGGGGGCGTTACTAGTTTATTAAATTTCGAAAACATGGAATTGAAAGAGTAGGTTTGATATCCTAGCTTCCCAGAAGTCATGGGACAAAGAAGGTTGAATTTTATTTGTGGATTTATTTACAACAGATGAATTCGATTTCAACACAAACAAATTTTATCACAGTAAGTTCTAGGAAATGCCTGCCGTAAAACAACTACTTTCCCATCTAATACCATGATGGACATTGTTAGTCTTGCAGATGTTTTTCGTTCATCCAAGCAGAAATCAATCGAGTAGTGACCTAGAGACCGGTTTTGATATTACCTCGAATGTATTTCTTTCGGATGACTTCGCAACTTATAATTTCAACTTATAAAATTTTATATCACACACTTTTATCCATAGACTTTTTGAAGTGTGCTTGAGCTATATTAATATCTTATTTTAATTATTGACCTTTATTTTAATGTTTCAGATTGTTTTAGTTCTTAAGCCTGCTTTGTCAACAAAACCTAAACTTTTATGACAATAAAGCATTTCTGAGTCTGACTCTGACTCTGAAAATGCCCAAATATTTTGTTTGTAATATTTTTCCATTATAATTCACGAAATCATGTTCCAATGTTTTCTTACATTTCCATTAATTGATCCTTGAGAATAGTTTCGCAAATAAGCTTATTTTTACTATTATTTCCCAATGAATTTGGTTCCCACGACGATTCATTTCCACAAATCATCGAAATTCTAGATTTATTCAAAAATGCGAATAAAAGACTAAACCCCTCTGCAGTATTGATTGAATTTGCTACAAACTGTCTCTTTTTCTTCCAATCTGCAATCTACCTACTAAAAGGTTTCAAGATTTATCGATATTATTGTTCCAGTCATCTTATTTCAACCTAAGGATCGTAAAAGTTTAATTTTACGACTTCCAACATTTCGTTTCCTTTATCACCATTATATTGTTGATCAAGTTTCACTGCTTTGAGATAACTTTGAGGGATGAACTTCATACAGTATGTTTATGAATACGTAAGATTTTTGTTTAGTTTAAACTAGAAATTCTGTTTTCACACGTCAATAGCATGAACCCAGTTCTAAAAATGAAAACATCTGGTCATATAGTGTTCGCTGCGTGGTCTGCCATTGGCGTGCGAACTCTTCTTTAAGGCTACATGGTTGATAAATAGTGAAAAGAAGTTCTAGAAATGTATGCAAATGGTGTTCGAACATGATGGCTTCTCTTTCACATCTTGAGAAGATTCAAATTCACAATTCAATCGTACCCAAGCGAACGAAGAAACTTGTCCACATCAGTACAAAGACTGAAGAAGTAATTATGATACCACAAAATGAATTCATAGTCCTCACAAGAAAAATAATCCCTATAATTACAGTTACTTTTGATTGTGAATGTCATTGTATACTATGCTTTCTGGAGTAGCGATTAGAACAATTTGATATTACTATGATCCAACTGAAATATCAATGCAAATGAATAGTTCATCTGTTCAAATCTGTTTTTTTCTGTTAACCAGCTGTCGCTTCCCTACAGAAGTCGAAACTTGCGCGAGCTAACGTGTGATTCCTAACACGAGTTGTACGATAGGAGATAAAAATCGAAACCACCGGTTTGCACAGTGGTCGATTGAGTGAGTGGAACAAACCCACCCAAGTAATCATACAATTTAAATGTTAAACGTTAAATACCGAATGGTTCAGAGACGTGAAGTTGCCCATTCACTGTTCTAAAGAAAAAACTCACTTCATCACATCAGATTCACATCATTTTATATGGTTGCAATTAAAAATAATAATTATATTGTTACTTACTGAAATCCTATAAAAATTATTATATTATGTTGTTTCAAAACTTTTGTGCACTTTCACCAACACAACACAAGTCGAATAATTAAGTCAGCATAAAAATTTGTGATCGAGATTCGATGAAGTCGACGAAGGTCGTTTCTGCTTGTTCCTGATTGACGAAACTTCTACCGATGAGAAAGTTGTGGCAGTGCTTGAAAATAGGGTTGGCGAGAGGTCTGAGGAGTATGGTGGGTGAGGCAGAACTTCGACGCTAAATTCGGTTCATTTTCGGACGGTGATTTGTGAAGCGTGCAAACGGGCGTTGTCGAGGAGAATGATCGGACCTCTTCTGGTGACTAGTGCCGGCTGCTACTATCGTAATTTTTGATACATTTCGTTTATTTGCCTCACAATAGGACTCTGCTGTGATGGTTTGGCCCGGTTGCAGAATGTAATAATGAATTACACTGCTGACTACCATACAGTAATGATAGTCTTTTTTCGTGGGTTTTCGTTTCTGTGAAATGCCTGGATAGTTCACCGTTGTCCAATGACTGTCTTGAATGTCTGCTGTTGTAGATGATGCACTTTTCATCACACGTAATGATCCAATTCAGAACAGGACCGTCTTGGTTGCCCAAAAGCCAAGAAGAACAGACCTTGATACGTTGCAGTTTCTGTTAATCGTTCAAATCGTGGAGCACCTACTTTTCGAGCTTCTTGACCCCTCCAATACGTTTCGAATCACCAAGAATCGCATGGGAGCTCTTTCCAGTTCTTCCACCATCCCACGCATCATTCGTGATGGGTCAGTCTTCACCGGGGTCCTCAAATTCTTGTCCTGGATTGCTGTTGGTAGACCACTTTGGGGCTTATCTTCGGAGCTGAGATCCTGAATAGAGAAAAATGTCTTTTGTATACTTTAGTGTTCATATGAAAGTATTTGTTTTGAATATTTTTCTTTCGTATAATTCAATTTATGAAAGTAGCTGTTTCGAAAATGCTTTTTCTTCCAGTTTGTATCTGAAAGTTACTTCTTTGCATGGTCTACAATTGATTGCTTCCTTCTTTTCTTTGAATGATTTTCAATTTTTTTATGAAAATATAGTAGTAAAAAGTCAAAAACTTTCTGTTTCAAAAATAAAAAAAAAATATCCCTTTCAATTCAAACAAGATTTCTATGGCTGAGATTCAATTAAATATGCATCTGAATAGAGAAAGGGTTTTTTGTATAATTCAGTGTTCATATAAAATTATTTTTTCCAAAAGTAATTTTTTTCGTGTAATTAAATGTTTATATCAAAGTATCTGTTTTAAGAGGGTTTTTTCCAGTTTGTGTTCTAAAGTTACTTCTTTGCATGATCTATACATCTTCGTATAGTTACTTTTTTTAAATTGATTGCTACCGTCCTTTCTGTGGAAGACCTCCACATTTTTTTATGAAGATGAAGAAGTAGAAAGCCAAAACCTTTCTTTCCCAAACAGTTATTCTAGCAGTTGATCCGAAAGATATATTCAAACAGTATTTCTCCTATTGGTGAAAGCATATTGTGAAAAAAACATATTATCGCTGTTTGTTACTTATTTATTCCTCTGTTTGAGCTCTATTTGTGACAGGAGGTTCAGTGCTGTTCAATTCTTTACCAAGAAATTTGATTATCTCGACCTACCGTAGTAATAGAAATGGCAACCACATACGAAGTCAATCCAGAAAAACCCGGGTAAGACATTGCTCCAATCCACCACATTAGGATAATTCCAACTTCACGAAATTTTCGCTCTTTGGAGAAAGTCAAAAAGCAAAAGCTAAAATTAAAGGAACCAATACGTATGCCAACCAGATTTTGCACACGTAAAACACCTTGTGGTGAAGGTTTGAAAACTTGGGACAGATCACAATTGCGTATCCACCAGACAGTCATCGACTTGCATTCACCATCTGAAATCGTGAAGCAGATAACTTCCATCAATATTGAACCTGGTGTAGAAGTTTAAGTTACCATTGCAGATGCCAAAATGTTACGTAACTTTTAAACATTGAAGGTTTTTTTTCGTCATTTGCAATTCCCAAATTCTATATATGTTTGATGGAAAAGTAGCGTGTGAGAACGTAAAAAGTTCTTTCGGCGCCTATGCCTTCGACAGAAATAAGACCAACCAGCCATGCACATAGTCAACTAATAATGCGTCTATGCAAGGTCATGGACACCAAAGAAAAAGGATGTTGGTATTCACTTGACGGCATTGCTCTGAATTCTTTCTGTTGCCGCAAATGAGCCGTTGAAACAAAGGAAAAATTGAAAAATACGAAATTTGTAGGTATATTATTTTACTAAAGTTCAAAGTAGAATGTTAGAATAATGTGAGACTCTCTTTCTTAATATTCCCCATAAACTGTTTTTTTATATATTTGACAACTGGCATTTCACTAACCAAATTGGCGTTTTACCTTTAGAGAAAGGAGGATTGAAAACGTAGGAAAAAAGGGGGGAGTAAATCTTAAGCAAGGCGAAAACATGGAATTTTTAGGCATAATTAAATGACACATTACATTGGGAATTCCATATCAGAGACACAGCAAAATACACTAACTGAAGTTCTCAACTAAACATACTAAAATACTAACTAACTACTACACAACCATACTAAAATTTTTTTATTATGCTGAAATTCAGTCACCACTCACATATTAAATTGTGAAGTTCAGCGTCAGCAGCTCAGAAATTATTTTCACTATTGAAAAAAGGCTTTAAAACATTATTTAATGAAAGTCAGAGGAAATCCTGTAGACCATTTTTTGCCAAGCTGAAATCACTTCCTTTTTCTTGCTTTGACATTCTAGAAATAATAATAATAAAAATAATAATAATATTTTTTAGCAAATATTCATATTTCAATGTCACGAGGCAATTTCCGAATAAATATAGAAATCCCACAGAAGCCTTGGCAAGTCTAAGACCCAGGTTTTGAGTTCATTCTTAAATGAATTGTTACTCCTGATATTTTTTATAAGATGTGGGACGATATTATATAATCGAGGACCTAGGTATGAGTAAGACTTTTGAAGGATGTTTTTCCTTGAATTCGGGACATATGAGTTATTATTGTGTCGAGTTTCATATTGGTGTATTATTTTCCTTAATTCATGTATATTATTATGTTGTCTTATTATACTTTTGAGAAAGTAGAGTTGTCTGATGCTGAGAATTGATGTTTCTTTATATAATGACTCGGTCGGGTAAGTTCTTTTTTGAGGTGCATAATTTTCAATACTGATTTTTGTGCTTGTTCTAGGTGTTTCAGAAAAGTTGTGTTTGCTGCTCCCCAAACAATTATTCCGTATGTGAGGTGGGTTTCGAACAGTGCATAGTATAGCATTCGCATCTGGGCTGTTTGTAGGTATGGTCTCACGTATTTTAATCTATATGTAACGAATCATAGTTTTTTGACTAAGTAATCAATATGTGCATCCCATTTTAGATGAGCGTCAATATATATACCAAGGTATTTCAATTTATCCACTGATAAAACGTCATCGTATTTTATTGAAAGTGATTTGAAATCTGGTAGATTCTTAGCATACGAAGTGAAGGTAATGTAGAATGTTTTGAATACATTCATACTCAATAATTTACTTTCGAACCATTTAATTAGC
Organism: Leptinotarsa juncta; assembly: GCA_015342185.1. Taxonomy (NCBI): domain Eukaryota; kingdom Metazoa; phylum Arthropoda; class Insecta; order Coleoptera; family Chrysomelidae; genus Leptinotarsa; species Leptinotarsa juncta. The sequence continues at coordinate 6,000 of WOGJ01222346.1, forward strand.
GTTTTGAAATTTTTTCTGCTTTTTGTTTCAGAGAATTCCATGATTCCGATTAATAAATAATTGGAGTGTCGTCAGCAAAAATGATTATATCACCTTCCACATTCAGTGAGAAAATATCGTTCAGGTAGATGATAAAAAATAGCGGACCCAAAACGGTTCCTTGGGGTACGCCGTACCCAACTGTGTGAAGGTGCCTCTTCGCGTCTTTAATTTTCATACATTGTTTTCTTTGATTCAGATAACTGCACATTAGTGAGTACGGTAAACCTCTGAATCCGATGCTGTTAAGTATTCCTAGCAGGTGGTTGTGACTGACAGTGTCAAAAGCTTTTTTCAAATCTACGAATATACATAGGGATGGTACATTTTTATCTACGTATTTACTAATGTGATTCGTGAGACCTGATATGGCGTCTACAGTTGATTTGCCCTGTTGAAAACCGTACTGATTTTTAGGTAAAATATTATTTTTATTTAGGTATGTGCTGATTCGCGACCTCAGGATATTCTTGCTACATATTTGAAAATAGAAAACGCATTAGCACTCGTAGTAATGATCACAGTTTTTCAATGAGATTTACCAACTCTCTATAAACATCTCGAAATAATTTGAATGTAACTCTCAGGGGACCCATCTCCGATGGTGTAAGGGCTTACGATAAGCTCTCGGAATCAATTGAACAGGAAACTACTGACTTCAAATTCAGAAAATATGTCAAAACTTTTCTGTTGTCGAAAATGTTTCATAGTATTCAAGAACATTACCAGCTATTTAGATACTTTCACTCAGAAATATATTTTAATTCACTCAATACACACTATTTCCAAATTTGTCAACTTGAATGTGAAATGATTATATGTAACCTATAAAGCGTTTTATATTACTTCCACTTCCTCTAAAACTAATAAATGAAATAAATAAATTAACAAAAAGACATGAAGATAAATAATCCTTAAATCTTGCTGATTTATATCTAACAATGTATAGTATCACTTTTAGTGCCGCTAATTTTTAACAGGGCGATTCATATAAACATGAAAAATGGATTGTTTTGGAAAGGACCATTGTTAATTTTCTTGATTCGTATGCCATACTTTGCTATCTCCACGTTTAGTCAAATCAATATACTTTTTGTCTTAGTCCTGACAGAATGTTTCATTTATCACCGATATTGTCTTTAGGATTGCCCAACATTTGTTGAAGTGAGCAGACACGTTCAACTTATGAAAAATACGATATAGTCCGCACTAACGGTAGAACAATGAACTCGGAATTATTTTATTTTTCGAAAAGACGAAGATTTCAAAATTTTTCCCTCAATTTGCGTTCTTTAAAACGGATAATCTTCGTAAATCTTGGACTGTTCAAAAGACACTGATTTAAACTTAATTGATCTTCTTTTTAAAACTAGATACTTTAACGGATTATATCGCATTTTTGAAAAGATGCACCTGAAATTAGCTTTAAAAACTGATTTTTTACTTCAATGATTATTTTGTATGATTATTATAGAATGAAAAGTCACCTTTGTCCACTTCTTTGCCTGAAGACCCAAACCTGGTTACAGGTATAACACCCGTCGAAAAAAGTATAGCCGTCCTGGTATTTTGAATAATGCTTGTTTTGGTTGCATATGTGAGATATAAATAGTTGAGGTTCATGGTTAAGGATTGGTCTACTTCTTCGCCTGAAGACGACAATTTGGTTGTTGGTGAAACACGCGTCAAAAAAAAAGTCGTGCAGTTCTGTTTTATGAAGAAATGCTTGTTTTGGATTCATTATAAGACAGAGTTTCACGTTTCAGTGCAATAATATAATCATTAATGTCGATCCAGAAAAAAGAAACACGCAATTTTTTTCATCAGACATTATTTGTTATTTTGTTAATCTTGACAAGACTCCAATAAAAAAATGAACAAAACTTCAGCTAGTGATCACTTCACAGTGTAGTGTTATGAATGAATGAATGAATGTAATAGTAATGAAAATATTTTTATTGTAGATTATCAACGCTAAACATGAAAACCCCATCATCATCATCAGAAGGCGGAATATAATATGGTGTAACACAAGGTTCAATACTGGGACCGATACTTTTCTTGTTATACATAAACGATTTAACATCAATCGAAATGGAAGAAACATTTATTCTATTTGCCAAAGATACAACAATATTCTGTAATCATGTAAGAGATTATAAGCTCGAGATTATAAGGTCAGATATGGGAATCACACGTTGAAAAGTAAGACTTTATTAGTGCTTAGCTCGCACAATTTTCGACTTCTGAGAATTGTCGTTCGTACGGAGGCGACAGCTCAATTTTTGAAAATTTTCTACAATTGTTTCTACTGTATGTAATATCTCTCTTCACCATTCGTTATGTATGTGTTTTTGATAACATTTTTCAATATACGTCTATATTTCTGCAGATATTTTTGTTTGTTATTTTCAAGCAACTTTATTATGATTTTTATTCTATATGTATGTATTTTTGTGTATATACAATTGTACGGTGACTAAATAAAATTTGCAGCTTCGTCAATGAGACCTTATATTCTTTGTACAATAAAGCATATGAATGTTATAATCATTATGACAATTCAAATTCCTTCCTAACCTCACTAATATGGTCTACAGCTTAGGAATACATTCTCAACAAATAAATATGTCTGAAACGTATTAATACCGTGTAACAAATAAGTACTAGTACTTTCACTAGTTCGGACTTCCATTGTCTAATATATAAAAATTATTTGAAATCCCTGAAATGTCTGAAAAAGATGACTTAAAAATGATTTGCTGAAAAAAACAATTATATTAAGCAAAAATAACCTGAAATGCGGAAAATCCTATATTGGTGAAACTAAGAGGCCATTGAATGTTCGCATTACCGAGCACAAGAAACACACACAGCGAGGGGAAATCAGCAAATCAGGAATGGCAGACCATATTTGGACCCATCAACATAACATCGAGTGGTCCCAAGATGAGATCATACACAGAGAGGAACATTAGTTTACGAGAAAATTCAAGAAAGCTGCATATATACTGTTCAACAACGTATTCAGCCAAGCTAGCGTAGGGATACGCAACATATAGAAACCCATCATCAAGCGAAAAATGGCCAACTCCCGCCAAACGGTCATCTTACACTGAACCAGTGAAGCGGAAAAAATGGAAAGCGGGGATAAGTGAAAGTACTCAAACGACCCATAAATAGTCATCTCTCGGAGGAATCAGTCCAGTCATCACCCGAAGACGATTGTAGATAGTAACAATCGAAACGTAGTGAACTAACGTGGCTTGGAATCTCTTAACTTTTTTATTTATATTTATTTGTATTTCTTTATTTTTTGTTCAATTGTTTTAATTTTACTTGTATTTTATTTCACTATTATTTAATTTCAGGTTATATTTGCTCAATATAGTTGTTATATTCAGCTATTTATTTTCAATTCCAGTTCGCGTATTTGCCGTAATGATGCCGAAGCTGATAGCTCCGGTCATATTGGAAATAACAATCAGCATAGCTGTACGCAGGCTGGCAGGCTGGCAGGCTGGAAGCTCAAATACATATTCTCCGGTTCATTCAGCTCCGGAGCGTGTTTCAATTGTACTGACGTCATCAGCGTGGAAGGTCACTGTTTCCGTATTACAATCAATCAAGTCCTCCTCGCTGGACACGACCCTTATGAATTATTGTATACAGGTTTTAATTTTCAGTGATATATCAGGGTCAACTCGAATATGGAACAGCATTCAGATGTACAAGATAAATTTTATAAAGAAACTTGAGAAATTTGAGTAGAAATCAACCCTTGTCAGTCAACCCCATTTCATAACAACCCACATGTTGAAAATTTCAGATGGGAATGTATGTATAACATTTTTGAAATTTCAACGATAAGTAATCTCAGGTAAATTCAGTAGTTTCCTTCAATCTTCTGACATTGAGACTGCTCGTTTTTGGTGTATTTTACGAGATACGACATACGTCAAAGTAGCTCAAACACACTTAAAAGATCGCAGTGATGTTCATTGGATATTTTGGCGAAGTCGCCGGTAAAAAGATTACAGGGATTTTTTTTTAATTTAAGACTATTACAGGCCTTTATTGAAGCAGGGAGTTCATTATATATTTCCATCCCAGAATAAATTGTCAATTATTCAAATACATATGTTTTGTGAGTCATTGTTATTAAATTAGTAGTATTTCCAGTGCAACATTGGCATTTCATTTTCATGTTCTTCAACATGCAAGCAACATTTAAAGGTGTAGATGCAGCAAACTGTCGAAAAATTTTACTTTCGACAATTTTGCTGCCATAATCACGTACCTCAATTGAATATACATCCAACAATTCGCTTTTTCTCATTAAATATCCTCTTCATTTCTGTAGCATTTCCCCATAACATAATGTGAAATGAATATACTAATACATGAAAAACTCAGATCAGAATATGAGTGACGTATCAATCATTACATCTAAAAGTTTTGTTGAGTTATGTGCCTTTAGCACTCGAGTATCAATCAGATTGTTTTTTTATGGTTTGAACTACGAGGTTATTTTGTCTAGAATGCATTATGATTTTCCAGACATTCCTTCGAAGAGTTTTGTATATCAAATCATTGTCTAGTTTTGTCATATCAGATACAGGTTAGCAATTAATGTTTCGCTCTTAGCTTCGGCCTATATTGTTGGCATATTGGTTGTTTTTCTCCTGAGAGCTTGAATATATTTGTTATTGTGGAATGGCCTATTCTCAAGAGTGTTATCACAGTTTGTTCTTTCCATGTCTGTGGAATAGAATGACCCCAAGATGTAATTTTTAGCTTCACCTCTTCACATTTAGTATCTGTTTCCTCTCATTCATTTCGTCATCAACCCATAATTCGTTATTTGGATTTTTTTAAATCTTCCGATCCCATTGGAATATAACAAACACCAGTGTTTCTGTAGCACGTCTGGCTGCCTGATCTGCTAGGCATTACCCAAGATTCCATGGTGACTAGAAGTCCATGCAAATTTAATATTCCGATCGAATAGGAATATAACAAACACCAGGTGTTTCTGTAGCACGTCTGGCTGCCTGATCTGCTAGACATTACCTAAAATTCCTTGGTGACTAGAAGTCCATGCAAATTCAATATATTTTTCATTCATCCAGTGTATGGATGCCAATATGGTTTGTACTAGTGGACCTTTATTGAGTGAGTTTTCTAGTACGTTTAGCGAGCTTGAGGAATCCGTACAAATGAGAAAATTATATTCCATTTTGGAATTGAAAAAAGTAGGTTACTTTTTTGTGTCGGTAGTCTTCAACTGTGAGTCAAACCTCGGCTAGTGAATGCACATCCAATACCTTCTTCGATCCAATGTAAGTCGAGAGGAGTTTCTTTGATTCCGATCTCGACATCTCAATTACCATCTTTTACAATACGGCTGGGTTGAAGATCACCTCTTACTTTTTCCAGTTCCCAAGAGGAAATTTCTCTAGGGTTGTGGGAATAAATCGCTGGAACTGTATACTGAGTGTGGTTCAGTATTTCTTTAAGCCTCATTTGAGCTGCTCTTGTTATCCTGGCTCGACATTCGTAAACGTCATCAGGGTGATTAGGCTGCGATGGAATGCTAACAGTGTAATTGGGAAGGAGTTGTTGCCTCCTATATTTCAAAGGAAGGATTTCTGTTTCAGCAGAAAGTTATGAATAGGGACTAGTTCTAAAAGTACCCACTGCCAGCCCCAATAATGTACCTTGTATTAAGTCCAGCATTTTAATCTAAATTTCAACGCTGAGTTATATATCATGCAGCTTTAGATCCGATTGTTCTTATTGAAAAGAATAATTTTTGTTTTCTCTGCATTATGCATCAGTTTATTGGGAGACATTTTGTCAATTCACTAATACCGAGTTAAACTGAAATAATAATTTCCTTCATAGGTACAAAAAGTTGCCTCATCACAAAACAAAAGCGCCTATGAATATTTTGTGGCAAGGCATTGAAAAAGAGCCTGAAAAGTCAGTGACACCAGAATTGAACCTTGCGCTACTCTAATATCAACTGTATATTCATCTGGCTCAACTCCATTCAATTTTACAGAGAATTATCTATTTGATAGAAACGAAATGATTCCATCAATAATAATACCTCTGATACCAATATTATGTAATTTGGAAGCCACTGAAAATTCCTGCCACATGCTTTCTATCATATTCCTAGAACTGAAATTGATAAATATAGTTAAAAAAACTGAAAAACAGGCTTTTAAAGAACATCGAACTGAAAAGTGGAAAATATTTTTTAAATAAGCTTAAAACAATAACGAACGAAAAATACTTGTATTTTTGTGGAAATAGCGACGGGCGCTTGATATAAAAAAATATGGCACAAAGCGCCCACTCTTTCTTCACAATAATACTAGTATTTTTCGTTCGTTACTGTCTTGAGCTTATTAAAAAAAATATTTTTAACTTTTTAGAACGATGTTTTTTGAAAGCGTGTTTTTTTTAGTTTTTTAAACTATATTCATTTTTCATTTTCGTATGCCACAAAAGCGTGTTTTTTAGCCTTTTCAAACTATATTTATTTTATCTAAACTTTGGAATCAATCAGCCCTATATTGTTTAAAAAAATGACCATTGATATTTTCCAATTCCGCGCGTGTTAATACAAAAAATACTTATTTCAAATGAAGAAATACATGTGAAGTGAGTTGGAATTGTATAAAGAAGGTTACGTACAGCGCCATCTGCCCGCGAATACATCAAACAATAATGTGTATATATCAAGGAGGTTACGTACAGCGCCATCTGCCCGCGAATAGATCAAGCAATGATGTCGATAACTTCTGTCAAATACAGATCTCGAGCTTGTGAGTTACAAATAAACAAACATACACACATACATACATACAGGTGAAGCTAATAAAAGCATGTTAACAAAAAGAGTATTAACAGATTCTGTCGTAAAATCACCTCCTCAAATATTCGTTACCATCGTTCACTGCAACCTCTATAATTCAATTGGGGGACGGTAACTTGGTGGGTTAAAGTGGGTAGGTCGCTTTACTCACTCAGTCCACCACTCTGTGTACCGGTGGTTCGAACCGCAAAGTCGAGCGATCGATTTTCACTTCCTATCGTCCAAAAGTTGGAAGTAAGAAGTATTTAGCTTGTTGAAGTTTAGCCTTTGAGAGTTGTCGTTCGTAGGCGGCGGCAGCTGGGTAATGGAAAAACATATTTCTCCACTTAACACAGTAAAAATAAGTGTTTCTAGAGGTTCAAGTGAGAGGTAATGAAACAACTCCTTGACAATTTCATTGGGGTGATATCAGAATCAGCTGTCGCCTCCCTACGAACGGGTCTTGGGTGAGTTATGGATTAACGAGGTCTAACATTTTATCGTGCGATGCCCAGCACGAATATTATCGTATCATCTGTATTCGATTCTTATTTTCAGTAAGAGTCCATAATGATGAACTTTTTTTTTCAGATGTCCTAATATGGGTCAGCCCTGTATGCTGGTTCGCGTGGCTGCTATTCTTCTTGTGACTCGAGAAACTGTGGCCCTTTCTGATATGTAAGTATTTCACGAAAATCACCTCGTCCGGAGTTAATCCACTTTTCTTCTCGGCTCTCTTTCGTCCACGTCTTCCGCTTATGTTGTAATTCAATGCGACTAGACACACGTGATTTACTGTATTTCAGAGTTCAAGAAACTGCTTGAAACTTTTTGTGAATCGATTGAAGAGTTGTAGAAAGTGGCAAGGGATACTTTCGCCCCAACCTAACTGAATTCTAACTACATATTAAATTGACCAGAATTTAAAATTTGTGGATCATGTTAAACAACTCACTAGAAAAGTCTCCTCTGGCTGTTATGCGGTTAGAGAATTGGGGTTTAGCACTGCAAATATGGCATACTATGCACTCATGATTCTCACTAACGCTACGGAATACCGTTTTGGGGAGCATGCAGTTCAACTTCATTTTAAAGTCTACTAATTTTACATTGTAACACCCGAAACAATAGACACACTC
>WOGJ01222599.1:0-12236 GCA_015342185.1 Leptinotarsa juncta
GCTGGAAAATTCATCGGAATTCCATCAAAGTTAGTAGAATAGGTGTGAAATGTTGGTCAAACTAAGCGCGCCCTTCACTACGTCACAACTGGTTTATGACTACCAGTGGCGGGCGGCGTTATTTTCTATACCTGAACCTGGATTAGGTAAATTGCGTAAAGTATATTCATGTTGACTCAGTTAGTTTGTAATTCAGGTAAGTTGACAATAACATTCGTCGACCCTTTTCTACCTGCCGTCATGATATTTGCTATTCCTCAGGTCCTTATTCCATATTCGGTTGAGGAAAAGCTGATTACTATGCTTATTGAAAAATTAGAAGCTGTTGACATCAACAGACGCGGATAATGCGGATGTTCTCATTAATGAGATAGCTATTGAAGAATCTAAATGACAAAGAACAGCAATTATAGTCGGTGAAGATATTAATTTACTTGTGATTTTAATTGAGCGTACACTATATCTTGAACAAGATACTTTCTTTGAAAAAGTTGGCAAAGCAAATGTGAAAACGGAAATATACTCCTCTAAAGAGTTTCGACAAATACTTAAGTTCCAAAAAACACATTTTGTTTGAATTGAAGGGGTTATATTTTTAGGAGTTATTAATTTTTGGGAAAGAAAGTTTTTGGCTTTCTTCTACTCCATCTTGATACAAAAGAAAGGATGAGGGAATCTAAACACAAATTCTAATATTACGGGTAGGAACTTAATATAGGACTATAGGACAGCTACGTTCAATAATTTGAGCGACAAACTCAAGGGAAACATTGATTGCATTATTGCTCTAGGAACCGTATTCACATATTCATTCATTTAAATATTATATCTACATAAATATAAAAATTAGCTCATCATGACAAGTAAATAGAAAAGATTTCAATGAGCCAGTATGATGATTATGCATCACAAAATACTTGGAGCTCACCTCAAAAAATGGAAAATATTGCTGAGAGTCGGTGAGCAAATTTATATTTGTAATTTGTGGTAGTAAGACAAGACCTCAAAATCTTCATTCTTTAACGAAAACTAATTATTATTTAGTAGTACCTTGAGAACATCATAATATAACTAAGGATCTATAGAATGAGTGTTTAAGTTTGAGAAAAAATGACAATTTTTGGTCTAGTAGTATTCGTTAAGATTATGTTTGAAATATTATCAGCAGAATGCATCGATATAAGAACAAAATATCAATTCTCAAATTAAATGAATTTTATTACTTGAATAACGAGATATTTCAGATAGAACGTTTGTTTGAGAGAATCAATGAATATATGAACAGAGTACGTAAATGACTGAAGTCAGTATGACGCGCATTGTTTTTGATTTCTTTGAAATTCAGAATAACGTTTCCATTCGAATTAAAAATATCTTATTATACGAATCAGTTTCGATTATATGATCTTGAGATTTCTGGATATCTTATATCAATTATTGGTAATCGAGAAAGAGTTTTAATTGAAGGACTTTTTTCGTCAGGTTAAGCGAATCCTTGAATTGTGGCAATTTATTTTTCACATCAGTCTCTTGTATTAGCTCAATTATGGATGAGTTTTATCCTGTGTGAAATAACAGAATGAGGAAAGATTTTCGAAATGAAACTTTGTGGGTAAACTGCAAACACTCCAAATTTTTTAGTCAGAAAATTCTATTAAAAATTGCTTCATTTTCGAGTATCGGTCAAATAATACATAATGTTCCACAACTAACTGCTACAACAGAAATGTTGAGAGCATTTTTGTTAGAATAATAAATGTTATTATTATTAAGATCAGAAGGTCTATGAGGTAGCTTGCGGGTAGATTATTTCGAAACTCAGCAACTAATACATTGTAATATTTGAAAGATGAAAAGGATGGAAGTACGCCTATGAGAACGCTTGTGAAAAATCGATCTTAAACGAGTCACTATAAGATGAAATTCAATATCATTCGTATTCATAAGACGGGTCAATATTCTCCTGAATTCAAAATAACCATTGTCTACCTAGTATTCGAATAAAGAGATATATTTGAAATTACACTTACAGAAGTTTTAAAAAAAAATCATAGTTTGATTTGATAATTCTTTGAATAAAAGTGAAGTGGTATCGCCTATGTGATTTTAAAGAAAAGTTATCAACAAAGTTTGCCATTTCAAAACCAACTGGAGAATGTTATTATCTGTATTCCGGTTGAAGGCCGTAGTTTGGAATTGCTGGCTTTTTCATCTTGATGATTCGCCGATGATAATAAGCCAGATGCCTGCGTTTTCCTGAATTTTCCAAAGACATTTGCTACTGTAAGTCACTCACGATTTCACAATTACCAGATGGTTTTCAGGTACTGCGAACGCACTGATATCAAATTATCTCTCATATCGTAAAGAACATGTCAACATGAAATCGGTACTGACCGATAAGAAGATCATAATATTTTTCACAATGCAACTGTAATCCGGCCACTCTTATTCTCGTCATATATCAATATCATTCTTATTTCACTTCGAAACACAAAGTATCTCACATAAAAAACGGTTGAAAAGAACTCAAAATCTAAATGAAAACCGGCCTACATGATATTATCAACCGGTACAGTCTTGAATTACCTAGAATGAATTCCAAACAATCCTTATTGTACTCTTTTCTAGTTATAATCCAAACTTTCTTGATTTTCATAAATTAACAATAATCAGAATAACAATCAAATTAACCTACACAAACAGATAAAATTAGATATTGGGAGTTATCATTGATTGTTTTATGAGGCAGGATCATCACGTCTATGAAATACTATAAGGTACTAAACTTATGTTGTTTATCACCAATTGGCATTTCAAAAGACTTTTCATTATGCTCTCGTCAATTTGCAATTATTATATGGCATCTATATATATACCTATCTATGACAGCGATTGTAGAGATAAAAATGTTAATTTACAATTTCATAAAATAAACCATCGTTAAAACAGTCCCGTCCATTGGGCAGTACCGTTTCTTGTTGATCCTGGATGATGATAATCAAGCCAAGCAGAGAAGAATGGAGAAACTCTAATTGAGATGCATTAGAAACTCATGAAAAATAAAAGCGAGATGTGTTATTCTGAGGAATTTAATCATCCGTTTCATCGTTGAAGTTGAAGTAGATCCTCTCGTTTCACATTCAGAAGTATAATTATTCACTCAATTCTCCGGACAGTTCTTGAGGATTTCTCTTTACGTTTATGAAAAGAACTGAGAATTTTCTTAACCAAGTTTGACGAATTTATTTCGACTCCAGCAAATAAGCGCCTTACTGAAACGTCAATGAATTTTCCCTAAAGATTTATAGTAAATATTGAGATCCGGTTTGGTGTATCATCTTCAAGTTCTGACAGAAGTATGATGAAATCAATATGTTGAGCTGATAAATTAACATGTTGATATCGTATTAGTTGATTTATCTATCCCATTTCATGAAGTGTCTTAGAAATATACTCGTGTTATTCGAATAATAAAAAAAATTATATTTATATACTTATTTATTTTCTATAGGATGAAGCCAATCTCAGAATAGAGAGAAACAGTAGTATTTACAAATGTATACTTACATTCTACAATTTGTGAATCTATATAAAAACAATGAAAAACAGAACTGTCAGCTAAGAAATGTCTTTCGATTTGTATAATCTGGCAGTTGAATATATCTAGGATACGACTAACATAATTAGAGGTATCGCACATTGTATAAATTGGGTATATTTTCATTACATTTGTTAGCGGAGTGTTGAGATGAATGATGACACTTGTCCCAAATGACCGTCTAGGAACCCAAAAATTCAACATATGTAACAATAAGGAACTTGCAAATTTTTTTTACATCGTAAATGTGTTCTGCTATGATAATTATATTATTAACTACTTTAAATATTATAAATAATATCAATTGTGAAGCTAATCAAGACTAACCAAACTGACACAATTCAACCCAAATTATTCATACAAATTTCATTAAGTTGAGTAAGGTTAGGTTTTTCATTACAGAGGTACTACATAGAATTTATACATAGTGAGTGAACTTACAACAAATAATTATTGTACTTACTTGTCTATTCTAACCCAGCACACTTAATTCACCGAGAGAAAAATGTTCAGCTTCTTTAATGAATTTCGTTACCATAAACATGTCAACAACTGGCAGATTATTGGATTGACCTTTTGTAAATCCGTAGTCGGTCATGTTTGTTAAAATTAACTAAATACTGTAAGAACCATAGATTTGCACTAAAATATCACAATAAACAACAGAAACTTGAAACCAGCAAACTCGCGACTGGCAAAATACAGTATGACGTCACATCCAATGGCTGAGCGTTTTTGGTCATTGACCACATTTAAACTTTAATTATTTCTATAAAACGAATAGCATTTAAAAAATTGTTTTTTTTGTAATAAAGGCTTTATTACAACAATATCTTTTGATTCTCATTGTAATTTAAATTTTTATGCAAGTTCCCCATTATTTGCTACAACTTTTGAGACTTGCTTTGTACTCCACTAATTCCAATCGCAGTATGTAGAATCTGGTGATCCTGGGGTCCATTCAGTAGACTCTAGTCTTTCATTCAAAGAGGTATGGCTTGTCTAACATGATATAGTCCATTGATATACTTAGTGATACTTAACTTTTAGGGCTCACATAGAAAAACCATTTTATGCGTTCAAAATTTGTATTTTAATTTGTTCTAATTTTCAAAACCACATTGAAACGTGATGCTTTTTGCCAGATTCAACGTCGCAAATTTTTATTACGGAATTTCAGGCCTCAAATTATGTAACAAATTTTGAATTGATTCTTTTTAGAACCTTATCTCAAAGATATTAAGTAAAAATTCACTGCAAATATTTCATAAAATGAAATCAGTTGAAAATATGTTTTTCCGTTGAACAGCTGTCGCACCCCTACTAACGACAACCCTCAGAAGTCGAAACTTGTGCGAGCTAACGACTAGCGAGGTCTTATCTTTTGACGTGTGATGTATTGTTGCTTTGGCCCGTTTGGACACCACAGGCAAATCTAGGTTTGAAAGTCTGTGAAATATGTATTTCCGTTAACCAGCTTTCGCCCCCCCTTCCACGAACTCTCAAAAGTCGAACTTGTGTAAGCTAAGGATTAACTAGGTCTTACATTTTAACGTGTGATTTTAGCACAGGAAGTGAAAATCGACCGTCCGGCGTCGTGGTTTGAACCAGCGGTTCAAACAGCGGTCGATTGTGCCAAGCCAACCGGCTTCTGTCCCAGATTCATAAGTTTGACTTGAAGGCTCTAAGTGAAGAGTTGAATTTGAGCGGGCTGAAGGCTGATTTGTATTGTGGTGCATATAAAATTCACAGACTAAGCACTTCCAGCGACACAACAAACTCAAGGAAGTGTCTATATTTATACTTGAAACAGTGTGTCTCATTAATAAACCATCTTTCACTGTCGTTAAGGATTCAATTATATATAACGGCTGCAAAATGTACAATCATCTTCCAAATAGTATTAAAAAGATATACCGTCCAACGTCAGCTTCAGAAAAACAGTAAAAAGAGTTCTTTCTGATAGAATATATTATAGTTTGGAAGAGTATTATGTGGATAGAATAGAATGATAAGTAGACCAAAACTATACACTTTCTATACACTTATATACACTTCCTATACATTTATATACACTTCCTATACATTTATATACACTTTCTATACAGTTATATACACTTTCTATATACTTATATATAGTTTCTATATACTTATATACACTTATATACAGTTATATACACGTTCTATACATTTATATACAGTTTCTATACACGTTCTATGCATTTATATACAGTTTCTATACACTGTACGCCTTCTATTGTTTGTTATATTTTGAATTTCAAATAAGGGACTGATTGTTTTTATTTAATTCAATTTTATATGGTACTAACTATTTTTATACATTTATCGAATGTTTTTAATTTAATTACATTTACATTTATATATACACGCTTTGTCAAGAAGATGTTATTCTTTGATATTAAAGCCTATTTTGATCGATTGATTGAATTGAGCTTAAGATATTAGCCAGGATTAATACTATAGTGATTATACGGTTATGGGTTGAGCATAGCCGAATACTTTATACGTCCATTATTTATATGGTCCAGAAGTGGAATCTGAACTTATTTTGCGCCCCTTTGAAAACCTTAGTATTTGGGTTCAATAGTTTTGCTGATTAATAATCCAATGGAAATATCTATTCACAAAAATGTCTATTCAAATCTCACATACCTACAAAGGAACGGTTACAAATAAAGAAATTCGTTTCCTTGAAATAAAAACAGAATAACGTTAGTTTCCAAATAACAAATCTCGTCTGCCAAACAGATAAAATCATATGATATTGGACATCCGATAGGTCTGAACGGAAAAACACATGAAAGTATCATGAATATGTTTATTCACGACCTAAAGATCGAACAGCCTGATGTTTGATTACACAAGTTTATTTTGGATATCATTGGTAGCATTCATTATTGATTTTTTTTACTATTTGTTCTATTTGCTGCGGGAGTGTCACGTAATAGTTCAGAAACTTCAGAGGGGTAAACAAATGTCAGTTGTATATTAGTGTATATTACGTCTGTTCTAGTTCTCTATCTGGACTGTTTTTAACAGTCACAAAACAGTCGTCCAAGTGGATACTGAACATCATGTGGCGTAGATCATTCTAGTCTACAACTGACTCACTGATTTTGAACGATCCGGAAATGTTTAAACTTGAAACCAGAACAAACCTATTATCGTGTTTAATTTTTGTTTTAACTTACTCAATTTAATGTTTTCGAGAGAAATTTACAGTAATTCATTGCAAACCCACAGTTTCAAGAGGATTTTTCTTTCTTATCCTATTTTTCGAATTCTTCCAGATGTTGCATTTATGGTCTTACCAAGTAACACTATCATAAAAAATTTTAAAATCGAAACAGAAATGTCTGCAATATTTCATTATCCAGTTGCCTGTTACTGAATAACTGTAGATACCAAACGATTTGGTAGTTGATGCCGAAGCTTCATTTTTTATGAGATTGCTCAATTGAGCAGAACAATGAAAATATTAGCAATGAAAAAGTAGTTATACTGGAGCTGTGTTACGATACTATGGAATTGAATACTGAACGAAAAAATCAAAATCGGGAGAGAGAAACCACGATGCTATGAAAATTCCAGAGCAGTAGAAAACATATATGGTCATTTGAAATGACAGAATGTCTGTCAGAGGTATGGTCATTCACCAATAATTTTTCTTAACCACATTCAAAATGTCCCATATGAAACAGACAAAGAGGCAGAGGAGAGGGGGTTTGGAGGATAAAAGTCATTGGAAAACCGGACTGAAGGCGGGATGGTAGTGGTAGAGTGGAACTCTTTGTAAAAATGGTGTTTTGGTTTTACTTTTGACCTGGAAACTAACTTTCAGAATTCAGTGTTTATTGCCCATTTTGCGTTCCTCAAACTACCTCACATTACTAAACTAAAACAAACCTTATTAAACCCCAAAGTTTGTCACTTTGATGCCGTATGTTTCACATCAGTCTTATATTAGAAATTTGAGGCGGGGGGAAAAATATCAAAAATGTCTCAAATGAAGACTCACCAGAAAAGTCTGTTTTGTTATAGAGATATTTTTATCTGCTCAAAATCTGTCTAACATCTGTTTTTCCGGTTAATCAGCTGTCGCCCTCATACGAACGACAACTCTCAAAAGTTGAGAAACTTGTGGGAGCTAAGGACTAACGAGGTCATACCTTTTAGCGTATGATTCCTAACACGGTTACAGAATCATCCCAGCTTCAACCAGATAAATTCTCTCGAGAAAAATATTTGGTCGAGGCGGGAATCGAACCCACGGCCTTCCGATCGTGAGTCGGGCGCACTACCACCGCGGCCAATTCCACAAAGTTTTTGTTTTATCGAATAATAGTGTTACATTTTCCCCGCGGGTTTGACGATAATTGACTACACTGTACGATGAAACTCAACTTTATTTCATTGCTACACTAATGATACAACACAAACACTTCAACTGAAACTTCTGACTGGTACTCAAATGTCTTATCACCTTATTAGAACACTTCGTATCACACTTTCAACTAAACTTCCTCGATCTGCGTGTTGATTGCGTTTATATATAGCAATGGAAGTTTCTGGAAGTCGATGGGGAAGCCGCTAGAAGTCTCTCGAAGCGACGCGACATCTAGAACGATACCGAAGCGCAAGTCGAGTTGTTCGCGACCTTGGCCACGTCATAGTCGAATGACGAAGACCAGCGGCTTCCGGCGTTTTTTTCCCGGGATAATTCACAACAATAATTTAACAAAAATATTTGTTTCTAATTTTGGGTGAGTTGAAAACAATTCTTGATTTTTCGAGTGGATTTCTCCTTAAAGAGCTCTTTCTGAAATATGGTAAATACCTATCGGTTGAATAGTTCTATCGTAAATAACACACTCAAACATTTTTCCATAGTTTCAAAAAGATTCTCTTCCGAGAAAATTTTGAATGCCGTTATTGCCGAATTAAAAAAAACCTGAAAAAAAAATTTCCTAATTTTTTCAAGGAAAAGAGTATGAATGTTATTTTATACTGTAATTCTGTCGAACCAGAAAAAATATTGTGAGAAACGTTCGATTCTTATTGTGAATACTTCTCGATGAAAAAAACTCTTTATTCAAATCTTTCGAAACTAAAACATAATAACAGTTAGTTTCGAATAACAACTTCTGGCTGAGAAAATAAATTAAGTCAGAGATATTTCAAACATCGAATCGTTGAATAGAAAACAGTATCGAAGCACTTGGGATTATTTTTGTTCGCTGCTCACATATCAAACCGATCGATGTTTGCTTTCATGAGTTTTTCGTAAATATCATTGACGGTCATTATCGGTTTTTGTAAAGTGTGTGTAAAATCAAAGTGTAAACACATGTCTGTTATATGATTGGACATGTTGGAAGACGAATGTGTTCTACTTGTGTTTCCTTTTACAAAAATGAATGTATTCGAAATATGCTTTGAGTTATTCCTGGTAGAATTAAATACAATTTGAAAACATACCTATGACAGCCTTTAGACTATGATACAAGTTGTAAAACAACGCGTTTTAAAACAGTTGTTAACAAGTTGAAAATTTTAATAAAAAATATTTCAGAACTAACGTGATTGAGACTATGCAACACGTATCACTTAACTTTTGATTAAACAATTACAGTTATTTCTAATCTAATTTCTATCGTACGTATATCAGGATTGCATTACTTTGATTTGATTCTTGCTGAATGAAGGGAGACATGTAAGGTATCTTGCATAAATGTCTGCCGGATATAATTCAATGTTCATTGTGGTATTAGCCGGGGAATTAGTTGTTTTCCGGCAATTCACCATAATCTACTGTGAATGTTTCGAGATTCCATTTCCGAAATATTCATTCTCTTATAATACGTATGTATCCCTCCTCGATACACTCTTCAAACTTATTTGGAAATTTATGTTTTGAATTGAAACAGCATTGGAAAACAATGATTGCTTAAAACCATTAAAAGTCGATTCAGAAATACTTGTGAAAGGTTGATTGATGAACCTCCAACCTTCAAGATGTCATGTACCTGTGAGGATATACTAGTACAAACTGTTGCTGCATACGTAATTGTTTTGTTTGAAAAATGTTTCAATAACTTTTTGCACTCCTGCAAGACAAAAGAAAATATAACGGAAATGATCTGTATAAACTTTCATAATGATAACAATGATTTCCTTGTAAGAACGAAAGGCAATTCGTTCATAGTTTGAATCATATTCAGTAGGTGATTGCTGGTGCTTCATAATCTTCTTGGCCATCAAATGACCAACCGTCAAGGCTGTCCGCTTCATTGTACCACTAGTAACTGGTGTTACCGGTGTTACAATTACCAGTAACTGATTGAGCTACCGCGTTTCAACACGCGTGTCGCTACCCGGTAGCTTAATCAATCATTGGTGTTTAGCTTCATTAGTTATTGGGGTTATAGTTACCAGAAGTTGAAACGCTACCGTGTAGCGAAACGCTTTTTAAAACATTTCAAACGCCGCATGTTTGAATACTGTAACACCAGTAACTGATAAAACGTTTTAAAACGCGTTTCGCAGCACGGTAACTTCATTAGTTACCGGTGTTACAGTTTAAAAAACGTTTCGTTACGCGGTAGCTTCATCAGTTACTGGTGTTACAGTTACCAGTAACTGATGAAGCTACCGTTTTCAAACTTGTGTCGCTACACGGTAGCCTCATCAGTTACTGGTGCTATAGCAGCCATTAACAGATAAAGCTACTGTATTTTTAACACGCTTAAAACTTTTTAAAACGCGTTTCGCTACACGGTAGCTACATCAGTTACTGATATTACAGTTATCAATAACTGATGAAGCTATCGTGTAGCGAAACGCTTTTTAAAACGTTTCAAACGCATGTTTGAACACTGTTACACCAGTAACTGATATGACGACAGTGTTTTAAAACGCGTTTCGCTACACAGTAGCTTCATTAGTTACAGTTTACAACGCGTTTCGTTACTGTTACAGTTACTGGTAACTGTAACACCAGTAACTGATGAAGCTACCGTTTTCAAACGTGTTTCGCTACACGGTAGCCTCATCAGTTGGTGGTACAGTTTGAAACGTATTTTGTTTCACGGAAGCATTTTCAGTTACTGGTGTTATAAAGTTCAAAACGCGTTTCGCTACGCGGAAGCTTAGTTA
The DNA here is from genome assembly GCA_015342185.1 of Leptinotarsa juncta. NCBI lineage: Eukaryota > Metazoa > Arthropoda > Insecta > Coleoptera > Chrysomelidae > Leptinotarsa > Leptinotarsa juncta. Next base: position 10,778 of record WOGJ01222599.1, read on the forward strand.
GTTACTGGTGTTGCAATTACCAGTAACTGATGAATCTGCTATATTCTTGCGCGCCTTTAAAACGTTTCGAAACGCGTTTCGCTACGTGGTAGCTTCATCAGTTACTGGTGTTACAGTTATATGAGTAACTGATGAAGCTACCGTGTAGCGAAACCGTTTCAAAAAGTTTAAAACGCGTTTTACAATACTATAACACCAGTAACTGATTAGTTGACACACTTGTAAAACTTTTTAAAACGCTTTGCGTTACAGACATCAGTAACTGATGAAGCTACCGTGAAGCGAAACGCATTTTAGATGAAATTCATTAAGAAAATTCTATAATTATCATCATGGATAGTAACGAATAGCTTCCAGAGATACTTAGACACTGTTGATTATTACATTTTGATGGGGTATGATGGATGTTTTTAAATAATTTTCCTTTGAAGAGTCTAGACAACAGCACACTTGTCACGTATTTGTTTTTATGTGTGTATGTTTCGAAAGTCGAAATAAAATCAATGAGGTCAATCGGACAAATGAAAAATTGCTCCATAATAATTATGACACGTTTGTTTTGCGCTTTTATTCTGTCACCGTTCGTGTTCATGAAGCCACTTGCATGAAGCTCTCGTTAACGAGCGCCATTTCTCGGAAGTGTTCTGAACATCGTTGTTAATTTGTTAGGTCGTTAGCTGTGCCGGCAAGCAGAATTGTTCCGTTTTCTACATAGAGACAGAATATAACGGGAAATGCGAACTCTGAAATGTACTATGATTCTGCCTTAGATGAAGCTATCCAATCTCCATATAGTCTTCTTCAACTAAAATTACTTTTTTAATCCTTTTCTGCCAGTCTTCTTCGGTAATATTCCATACTTCTTTAATTAGCTCTATTACCTTCTTATCAAATTTTGGAAAATTATTTTTACGCCTCATACTTTGTTTAAATTTTTCCCAAATCAACTCGATGGGATGGAAAACACAAAAATAGGGGGAAGTCTCAGTATGGTGATTCCATACTTTTCAGCAATATTCTTAAGGGCATACACTTTTTTAAATGCTTTTGTCTGTAAAATTTCACGTAGTTGATTTTTGGTATAGTAATCCTCTAACTACAAAGTGTTTTCTAATAAAAAATTTGATATTTCGTCTCTATTCGAATTTTTATTCGGTACTTTGATGAGTGGTCGCGAATGATAGGAAGCGTTGTTAAGAACTATTACACTATTTGCATCCACAATTGGGATCAATGTGTTTTCAAACCATTCTTCGAAAATATTAGCTTCCATGTTCTTATGATAGTCAACAATGCAGTCTTCAAGTTTTTTTCTACATAATTTTAGAGAATTCGGACCCATTCTTTACTTCCTACCAATGCACAATGATTAGTCGCGATCCATTGTTTGCAGGCATGTTAGGCGTACACATTTTAAAACCATCAATCCACCCTTTCGTAACTGTGTCGTGAGTGTCAT
>WOGJ01222843.1:0-10156 GCA_015342185.1 Leptinotarsa juncta
CTTCGCTTTTGATGACAGGCAAGGTTAGGGGAAGGTGATTGAAAATTTTCTTGCCCTCATAAATTAGAAGAGAGTTGCGAGTTAAGGTTGGGGAGGGAATTGGAAGCGAGATCAAGTGAGAGGGGCGAGTGTTATAGGTTTTGGTAATTTCGCATCACATCGCGTCTTGCGTTCATAAGGTTTGTTTTCGACTATTTTACGTACAGTTGAGAAAGACATTTCGGTCAAATCTGATGTTGCTTGTAATAGTTGGTTTCCCTTGAAACCAAACTTGAGATGTAGATTCTTATGTACATTATAAACATACTCTCTGTGTTTCAATATTCAAATACATCTGAATCTTATTCACTGGTACCTCTTTTTCGCATTTTTCACCATCGCTATTGGAATCACTACACGGGAAAAAGTATGTGTTGTTATCACACTCGTTATTACTATTAGTACTTGTCCAAGGACACCACATTTTAAACAAATAACAAAAATTGTAATTAATTATAATTGCACCAATTTCGAATTTCAACACTCAAATCGTGACTCTCATAACCATCCTCGCATACTATTCGTCACCGTAACATGACTTCAAATTAATTTTATGACTCTTCAGTCAATCATAGAACTCGGTTAGTAAATCATCCAATACGAAACGCCAAGACTACAGTCCACGTGGACTAGTTGGCAGCGGTTTTTTTTCTCTGTATAGTTTTTTTTGGCCTTTGAGATCGCCGACAGCTTTAACTATGCACCATACTGTTTACTTCGACTATACCGCAATGTTGGATTTACCAGCCGCAAATGGTGAAGGGCGAGTTGGTTTACTAGACAGAATGAAATAAATAAACGTAATTCATTACAAAAGCAAAATTTTGCTATAAAGAAAAAAAACAATAAATCATCCACACTATAATCGACCAATTATATCACCGAATAAACTCAATTTTAATCTCAATGGAATTGCAGCTATTAAGATGAAAGGAAAGTAATTACGATATCGGAAGCAAGGTCGGCTTCGCCTTTAATTTGACACCGAGATTCATGCCTCGAATGTTGATAGTCATTGCCATTTGTCGGTCAGAGTCATAACGTAATGTTTATTAGTTAACAGACCGGAGACCGATGGTCAATGGTCAATAACCATGAGTTACGCGATTTCGTTGAATGAATTATCCAGGTGTTTACAAGTAAAGCACTAATACGATCCAATATGAATAATGTACGAGTATTAACAAAGTGGTTTGGAATTGTACCAATTTGTGTTTACTGCTTCGTCACTCAAGGTCAAAAGAATGGCGAAAAATTGAGGATTCATCCTATGGAAATAAAATATTTACATGACGATATAAACCGACATATTACGAAGAATAATGGAATAAATTGGCATCCGTAATTATGTCGACAATTCTACCTGCAGCAGCAACCATGACCATGAAAATTATAAAATCTGAGCCGGACCGGTTCAGAGGTGTTACGGAAATTGGAAGAGAAATGACGGCTCGACTAAAGACGGATTTCCACCAAATGGACATAACCACTACAAAAGAGTCCCTGTGTCGATTTCGAGAAAACAAAAACTCGAGTTGTCAAAACAAGAAACATTTCGAATACTTTTTGGGAAAGAAAGTTTTTGGCTTTCTACTACTCCATCTTGATACAAAATAAAGGATGAGGGAATCTTCCAAAGAAAGGAAGGAAGTAAATCTATATATGGATGTGTAGATCATACATGGAGTAGTAGAAAGCCAAAAAACTTTCTTTCCCAAAAATTAATCACTCCTAAAAAATATAACCCCTTCAATTCAAATTTCGAATACATTGTGACTCAGCTGTATTTGTCAACAACGCATATCCCGTCGGCAGGTGGAAAGATCGAAAGGTTTTAGTGTTTTGTCTGTGTTTTTGTAAACGGAGTTTGGACAAAACCACAACAAAACAGCAACTGTGCCGATTTCGACAAAACAAAAAAACTTGAAGACATTTGTCAACAACGCTATGTCCCTTCGGCAGGTGGAAAGATCGAAAGGGTTTCGTGTTTTGTCTGTGTTTTTGCCAACAGGGTTCGGATAAAACCACAACAAAACAGCAACTGTGCCGATTTTGACAAAACAAAAAGTTAAGTTGTCAAAACAAGAAACATTTCGAAGACATTGTGTCGGGACTGTATTTGTCAACAACGCTATGTCCCGTCGGCAGGTGCAAAGATCAAAAGGTTTTCGTGTTTTGTCTGTGTTTTTGTAAACGGAGTTCAGACAAAACCACAATGAAACAGTAATTGTGCCGATTTCGTCACAAAAAAATGTAGAAACATTTTGAAGTCATTGTGTCGCGGGCAACAACGAAATGGAAACTGTCGGCGACAACAACACGCAACTATTCAGTTCACAATTTTATTTTAATGTATAGCTTCATGTGCCATTATTACTTTATTTGAAGTGTTAATTCGAGATGGGCTTTTTCGATAATCGCAACTCTCCATTCTATTCTCTCATCATTCATCAAATCTGCCTTAATTTATCCGTTCCATAATCTATTCGTCTTCTAACAATGATCTCATCGAGTATCTTGTTTTTTTTTTTTCGTTTTCGCTTTCACTCAAAAGATTAGATTATAGAACTACCGCATGCCATTATAAAAACACAGGCAGAATGAAAAACTTTTCGTGTAGTGGAAAAGATACAGAAAATTTCACGACAAAACTCGCGACTCGAACTTGTCCTTGTTGTAAGTTTGGTGGAAGTTCTGTTAAGAGTTTCTTTTCGAGACTCGAACAAGTTTTTTGTTTCTGATTTTGATAACGAAACGAGTCGCAAGCGAGTTTAAAAACGTATATTTCAGTAACCACACTTCACTATCAATAAGAACTTTTGTAGATCAGTTTCCAATTGAACTGCATCAACCTTTCAGCAGAGCTTTGAACGACCCCTTGGTTTACTAACAGATCATACTATTATTCAAATATAACTTCCACGATTTCCAGAATATTCTGCACCACAAGAGCCTTTGTTAATATGTTAAACATCTGAAAAGTTCGTAAGCTAACATAGAAAAACATTTATAAAATCTGATTTAATTATTCAATATAGTTACCTTCGAAGGCGATACAAAGATTAGAGCCTTCATACAATTTTTCTATACCATTTTATAGTACGGTTTATTTATCTTTAGCCTCAAGGTAGGCTTCAGTTTCGACGTTTGTTTGTGGAGATCAAATCGTGAGGTGTAGTTTATGAAATTACTATATGGATCTTCAGTAAGCAACGGCCGAATCAATTAGAAAAGTATTGTTTTGTATACGGAGGTAAATACATCAACATTCCTCAAACATAAAACAGAGAGTACCTTTCAAATCATCTAGTTTGGAAATAGAGTTTTTGAATTAGGACACTTAGCTTACAAAAGCTACGATTCGTAACTTACAACCATAGTTTCACATAAATCTAATAGGTCTGGATTATGCATTATTCGAAAATGATTTTTAATTGTTTTCTGGCTATATAAACAAAGCTGAATCAATAGAAAATGAACTGAGGTGTAATAAAAAGCAAACTTGAAAGTTACTGTGTAATATAAACCACTGAAATTCATCTTTCGCATGAAATAGTTTCTTGGGGTACTGAAATCCCAAGTCATATTAAGCCATTGTAAGTAATTCAAAAACTGACCTTGTTAGGTATCTATCCAGAACAGAACAAACAGACTAATACCTCAGCCGAACTTATTTAAAAATTCGATAGATTCAACTGTTGATGAAGTTTATAACTAATGTTAGGGGGTTATTGTTTGTGACCAGTCTGGTACTGAAGAGGAGCTAATATTTCGAGTGAATTTATTTCTGTTGCTCAGTTACAAGAAGTTACAAATAGACATTGCACAGGTGTCTGGCAAAGTGAAACAAACATCGGGACATTGATATGATTAACTGCTGTTTTTCAAATCCTGATTGAAACGCACCCACTTAGTCCTTTCATAATATAAATAATGTTATCTATGTAATATTACATGAAGCTCCAAAAAGGTATCTGAAATCATAATACTCTCTATACTCAGCAATAAATAGCTGATGGAAATATTGCCAAAATGCTTATCTTTACAGTAATTGTTATTTAATGAGATTTGTTTAAATATTAGGAAAAACAACGATTATATAATGTTCAAGATGATACCAAGTCGGGACTCAATCAAATAAACATTGAGGAAATTCTTAGGTTGTGCTGATTTTTGTATAAAGTTCTTTCTATTAAAAAATACCGTCAAGGATACTTAATTGGATAACTATATGTTAATAGGAAGTGATGAATAATAAGAATAATGATAAGCTGATTTGTTGTGATAACCCATGGTTTTCTTCTGGCTCTTTTAGGAAATCATGGTTTACGTTTATGCATGTGTTACATACTCTGAAATTGTCAGTTTTTAATATTTTATTTTGTGTCTATCAGACTTTAGCATCAAGTCTGGCTCTTCCATGTTCTCATGTATAAACAAAATATACATATCATGATTTTGCGTAAGGAACAAAATTATAAAAACTGTCATATTTTACCTAAATAGGAAAATTGCTTATCGTGTGTAATGAATGTACAAAATGCAAATGAACCATCAAATATAATCATCATTTTTGTCATTTTAAGGACAAATTGGTTTGTTATTATTCATACGTCAACTTAGCGATGAAATCTTTTATGTTACTAAAATCATTGACTCAACCTATATACGAAAATTCCGAATATTATGGGATTTTCTTGATGAAATTCAGCAGAATTAGACTTGGAATAAATATTCAATTAACTATCGCATAAGAATTGAGTGATTTACAATAAAAGCTACGTAATTGTGTTAACGTTCCACAATTGGAATCGAACCAACATCCACAATAGCAGTGGTTTCAAGTGTGTCATCTGAAAAATCCATTCAAATTTTTTAATAATGTTGCCAATGAAAAATTAATTTAATTTGGCCTAGCTCGTTTTTGATGTACATTGAAATATTCTAAAGTTATTGAACCAAACACTAGAGCTAGTTGGCTACCATCAGTACGGTTTAGATAAGTGACATTCGGTGGAACGAAACGTTCATCATGACATACTATAGTTTTCTGTTTTGGAACTGGGTGTCGGTTGTCAAGACAAGAAGGTAGCTGTAGCCATCCCATGTTGTTTGAATGAAACTCTTTCCACCATTCTACGACAGTTGAGTTCAAACAATAGAAATCGATATCAACACTTTCTAATATAGTTTCCAAAACCCCAACACATGTTTCGCTATACTTATAATAGCTTCTTCAAGCAGAACTGACAACTAACTTCTAAGTTATATTCATTTCATACACTAGAAACGATAGCTATCACCTAAGGTCCAATAAGATACTTAATTTCAGGCTATATTGAACTACGTAATCTGGCAGAAAAACAACAAATCAATATCATCTATTATCGGGAATTTTTGAATTTATTATTTCTTCAATAAATATAGGTTTCAATCCTTTCTTCTGTGAGTAGGCATACGTGGAACTAATTTCTCCACTCTGGAAACTGTTCTTTCATACATGCTTCAAATGTTCTTCCAGTTTGTTCTATATAAAACATCAGACAAGATCCATATGACAATTTATAAATTTATGATCATTCTGACATCTGTCTTTGTTAGAAGAAGGCGCCTAAAGGATACCACCCCGTTATTAAAGCTTTTTTTGGCCCAGTACTGTTCGTATATTTTTTAGAGTACTACATGGCACTAACAACCTTTAAGTTATCATCTATTATAAGCTATTCACATCAGCATTATTTTTGGGGCACTAGTCAATCAATAGAAACTCATAGCCCTAGTCAATGGCCTATGAAGTCCATCCTTTTTAACTTCTTGTAGAGCCATTTTATGAAAAATAATATAATGTATGTGCGAATCTATGCTGATATAAACACGTTGCAAAGCAGTAACTTCATTCTCAAATTTCAAATTTTAGTTTCTTATGCTGACATTCAAAATAGTGACAAAATTGGTCACTTGATATTTCTACCTGATATTTTGAGTACTATTTTTATATGACATATATTAATTTTGTGAGTCTGAAATTTAACAAACAAAAAATGGTTTTCTTGGCCATTATTTTTCAAAATTAATTTTTCCTGATTTTGACAAGTCAGGCGAAAGATTTCTGAAACAGGATAAACTGATAACATCCTACATCCAAATATCTGTTTATGATAAGGAATGAAGAAATGACCTAAGCACTAGTATTCTGTATATAGTTGAAGGATGTTTGTATATCAATATTTTATACAATAAAAAAGTACTTATACCGACTATAATGATATTGATATACATTATAGCTCAGTAAACTTATGGAAGATTTGGTTAGTTTATATTTTCTGAATGAAAATATAAACTGACAAGCCATTTTGTACTTTCCTAAAGTGATTTTGCTGATTTCCATAACGTAATTTATACCTATAATAAGATCTAATAAGAAAATTATCTATATAGTAAATTAATTTCATACCAAAATTATGAATTATACCTAAGTGTTTCATGGATTTACTATTGGCAACTTAGCATTGCCTATTTTAATATGGTTATTCTGTAACAGATTTATTCCGATATTTTTACTTTCAAATAGTGACACTTACTATAATTGGATTTAACTTTTTGATCCTATACGAATTTTTGTTCTGAGATTACCTATTGTTGATATGATTTTCACAACTCTTTGAATTGAAACTAGAATATATTTGGGTATCATCTGCAGAAGTTCGTATTATGCAATACTCCATCCACCATGAATAATATATCACTTCTATATATAAAGAAAATGAATGGCCTCAGTATTGAGCCTTAGGGTATGCCCGACAATACGTTGCAACAACATTGTTTATAAAAACTTTCTGGCTGCGATTTCATAAGTATATCTTAGTTTTAACCAAAGATATGGCTGATCATATCGAAAGCCTTTAAAAAGTCCAGAGTAACAAATGCTACAAATATTTTTGATTAGTTTTTCTAGACGTAAAAGTGCTCACTTGTTTGGAATCGATTTTAATATTTGTTAGTTGATGAATTAAACTTGGGAACAGAGAATGTTCACAAAGGAACAGATAAAAATTTTTTTTAAAACCCAGCCACAATGTAACACACAAAAAAACGCCTTACCTTATTCAATCCGGGATGTCGGATACGGTCCAAACCGGAAGCTCGGCCGGGTACCACATTATCACCGTTTCCCCACAATCCAAGGCGATCTCTTTCCACGCTATCCATTTTGAGTTTATTAATGCAAACACTCAACTGCTTGTCACCTGTCTGGCACCCGCTAGAACAGAACGAATAGTTATGTTACGTTTGTGCGGTATTAGATGTACTTGAATCGAATAGGATGGACCGCATTGAGCAGGCGCGTGAGAAAGCGTGGCTGACAACAGCTGACGACGCTGGGCATCGTCGATTGACGTCACGAAGGCGAAAGTGGGGCAAACGAATGAGTTACATATCGATCGATCAACAGTGTTGCCAAGGAGGACTAAAATACGCTGGATCTGAGTGTTTTAAGAAACTTCGCGCCTTGTTGCGCTGCGCTATCTGGTTTTGGTGGATTTTCTGCCTCATTACTTTGTCTCAGGAGAATAGTTTCACCTATCGAGTTTCTGCTGAAATTGACGGCCTCAAGAAATTCATCAAACCCCGACGTCTTCTGTGTATGTGAGATATCATCAAAATTTGTTATTGGTTTAAAAACCTATTGATGTGATTATGTGTAGAATATAGCATCGTTCGAAAGTACGCCACAGCTTCTCTAGGTGGAGCACATCCAAAACGTGGGTTATGTTAGCTTTGAGGATCGCTGTGATTTTTGGCTTATTCGCATACACCTGCGACTCAAGAAAACCCCACAAGAAAAAGTCTGACTGGGCCAGTTTACATCACCTCATCGAGAGATGACCATGTCCTCAAATCGCTCGTGTAGAATATCGAATTTGGCATGAGATGTGTGGCACGTGGCGCCGTCATGTTGAAACCACATGTCGTTGTAGTCCAGATCATTCAATTCAGTTCAAAAAAGTTGGTAATCAATGACCCATTGTGCTCGATATGGACGGTGATGTTCGTCCCCAAAGAAATTTGGACCGTTGACGCCGCCAGCTCAAAATCCACACCAAACTGTGACTTTTTCGTGATGTATTCGACGTTCTTGGATCTGGTGTAGGTTGGTATCGCCCCAAATTCGACAATTTTGTTCGTTCACGTACCTGTTCAGTTGCCAACTGCTTCAACAAAATGAAGTCCCTGTTGGAAGACTCTATATATTTTATGTACAAATTAGGTTTTATTTTATAGGTATGCTCCATATTTTTTCCCTAAAATATCTTTTCTACCTCATCGAACAAAAGGGGCACAGACAGAAGCTGTAACAAAACAGCAAATAACAAATATCATTTGGTCCAACATATTGGCCTGTGTGAATAAAAGTGAGTGAAGGCTTTTACTCTCATTTCATCCTTGTCATCAATTTACACACTGAATATGTCTGTCTCAAAAGATGCTTCTGTTTCATTCAAAGAAGAAGATACTTTGGTGACCAATAAAAGACTACCCAAAAAGACATTCATAATCCGAATAATACGTTCATATGCTAGAACTCACATGAAATCTATTTGATATTGATGCCACCAAACATAAAAATGCAATCCGCTCGTAAATCATTTACTTTTGTGATTTGAAAATAATACTGACCAAGACTTTGTTCCCATCGATATATTTTGATCAAACTTCAGATGTGTATATTTCTTCTTATGTAATTATTGACGCCGAACAGGAAAGTTGAATTTACCCCTCTTGAAGGATTAGATTCAACTCTGTTGCCTTCAATGAGAAAAGTGAAATCTACTTTTTTGGGGGTTAGGAGGTTGCTTTGGTTCAATTTTTAATTTTGCTGAGAAAATTTTCGAATCCAAAGGCTATAGAAAATGTGAATGAAAATGGTTTGACAAAAAATATACGCCAGAATTAGAGAAGTAAATTACACCCTGAAGAAGGATAGTTTCAATTTTTATCATTGGTGGAAGTAATAGCATGTCAAGAGAGATACTATTTTGAAGTTTGATCTTAGCATTTCGATGGGAAGGAATCAGTAAAAAAAATATTAAACTATCTTTCGAAACTCAATTGGGGTAATGATAATAGCAAAAAAAACCGGTGGGAAAGCCTAAGTCAGCAAATTTGTTTTAAAAATCACAAGAGTAAACTGTTTAAAAAAAATCTGTTCAAAATATGTTTCTCCGTTAATCAGCTGTCGCCTCCATACGAACGACAACTCTCAGAAGTTGAGAAACTTGTGCGAGCTAAGGACCAACGAGGACTCACCTTTTAACGTGTGATTCCTAACACGTTACCTAACACTACCCCCATATAAGCGTAGAGTGTATGTTCACGTTTAGTGACGTCAGTATCCAGTAAAATGTATGTACATTTTTCAATATGAACCTATTATTCGGGTCATAATGTCATATTTGGGCGACACTTTTCTGGTCAGCAAATTATCCACACTCCATCATTCGGAATTTTTCGGTTTATTAGCCATGATCTGCAGGTTTATGGGTGTGACGTTGACAGTGCCAACCATAATTTCAGACAGAACGTCACTTTCAAAAACTGCAGACACGAGTAATATACCTGAAAACAACAAATATAATCTGCCAAACACCGGCAGTTACTTACATCTACCTGGGGAAAAACAGTTGTATTGGGTTGGCAACGCTGATCTACAGCTCATCGACTGAGAGGATCTGATCGGGTTGTATAATATTCTAGAAATTAATGCAAAATTTGATGCAGGGCTAAGGCTGGCCTCACACGGTTCAAAACAACTTTATTGACAAAGTGTGTGGGTATTTTAATTTGAGAAAGCAGAGGTTGCTATTCTGTTGTGGGAGTTGATCTAATCGTTAGAGGTACCAGAGCCCATTCACCAGAACAGATTGCTCCACGTGCCTGCGTCGCTCATTTTCTGAAGCCGTTGAATTGTCAGTTTTGGATAATTCATCATCAAAACCTCTTAACCTAACATAACCTACCTGATACAGTTTCACATAATAAGCTTCTTGATAAACTATATGACTATGGTATTCGTGGACCCGCCTTTGATGTTCTGAAGAATTATTTGTTCCACAGA
>WOGJ01223207.1:0-10792 GCA_015342185.1 Leptinotarsa juncta
ATTGAGTCCAGTTATCACCCGAAGACGATTGTGGATACTAATAATCGGAACGTCGTGACATAACTTCGTTTGAAATCTTTTCATTCTTATTTTGCATTTTTTGTTAGTAATAATTTTTAATTTTTGTTTTTCAGCTATTATTATTATTTCATTTTTATTTGTTTGGCGGTTGCTTGTATATTAATTCTTTGTAATTTCAGTTTTTTGTTCAATAAAATTGTTATTTTCGGTTAATCTTATTGATTTTTTAATTGTTTTTTAGGGTTTTCAAATCGATTTATATTATATTAGACAATGAAGTCCGAACTAATGAAATATAAGTATTCTTGACTCAGCATTCACAATTGTTTCAATATTCTTCTATGTTTTATAAGGATTGAAATAAAAAAACCTGCATTTAAGATACACTCAAAAGACGTTCATTTGTAAGAAACCCGCTCATTATACTATTCATGATTCTTTGTGATACATGAATTGGTGATTGAACTTCTCACTCATGTATAATTGAACTGTGGTCATGGGCAAAGAGAGAAAATGATGGTATGGGAGTGTTGCACATAATATTGAAGACAAGAGTGAAAAATTGAGAAGGACCCTGAATAGAACCCTGTGGAACCTCTTTCTTCATATTTCGGAAGAATTTTGTCGAGTATAAGATTTCCCTTCCTCAATTCATTATTGATTTTTTCTACATTATTATATTAGTTCACAAAAATAAAACAAGAGAATATTGCATGAGTGATCGATCAATTTTATTTTGCATTATAATCGCATTATATACTTGGCTATCCGAAAATATTCGAGAGAAAATACAAAAAAGTATATAATTTAGCGATTAGGTGCGAGATATTGTTTGAATAAAAGGATTATTCACTTAATTGCATATATACGTGTCACAACAAGCAGTGGTGTCGAAAAATTATCAATGACATTCATAAACATTGCTTTCATATACTAGATATTGCAAGATCGGTCTGAAACCGTTGATTATATGTTCTATATATCTATATAAGTATAGTTGTGCAAATTGATATATCATTACAATATGTTACTCTATAATTATTCAAAGAATATTTTCTTTTATTTCATTCGGAATGTATTAATGAATTAGTTCGTTTTTGACTGGTTGAACGGTATTTTCTTCTATGTACTGCAGGGATACAGTATTTGATCTAGTATACATGAAAAATTTCGATGTCGTACATGTAAGATAGTCAATAACAAAATCTACTCGTTCTGATTCTGAAGTTGACAACAATTTTCCCAATTAAAACTTCAAGTGAATTTCTAGTATCCAGTTACATTTCCAGATCTCAATTTTCACAAAATCGATTCAATTGAAACAAAGAAAAAATCAATCTTAGGTCCCATACTTTTTGATTTTATAAAAACAATTTTCCAGACAGATATGAAGAAACATCTTTCAGTCTATCAGCAGGCAGTTCATCTATAATTATTTCGAATAAAAAATAAAAAGAAATAAATCTCGATGATCAGAGCAATGCGCTGTTGAACGCATAAAGGAATGGTTTGTTGAGCTGAAAGTAGGGAAAAATAAGAACCCAGGTCAAAAAAAACAATATATACATACACACTTCTCTTCCAAACTCTTAGAATTTTACAGAAGCTTCTCCTGCAGGCACTTCAAATTTTCCAGAAGCTTCTCGTTCAGACTTACCGAATTTTGTTGAAGTTCATCTTTCAGCGATTTGGTATTCTCATCGAGTTTGCTCATCATTGAACTAAAATCACCCCTAGAAACTTCTAATAAATTTTCGGGATCTTCTCCTGATTCAATCAAGTTATCCCACAATCTCTTCTGTAGTATTGATTTCTTTCCAGAATAATCTAGCTCCCTCTCGTCCAATTCTTGCTTCAATTCGGCGACTTTCAAGTCCACTGGGCGCACTTTCCTCGAACACATTTTGTCTCTCATTGTCTATTTTTCAAAAAACTGTATGTGTCCACTTATTTCAATCGACTCCGAAAAACACTTATCTATTTTCACAAGTCTATTTTTTCGCGAGAAAGGTTTGTCGGTTTATGTTTCCGTAGTCGCGAAACACAACGAATCACCAGTCTCTCTGCGCGAACAAATAAGTCTTATAGTCAAAGATTGTCCACCAAGCGCTCACAGATTTATTTTACAAATCCCACTTCTGACACCAATTGTAACAAATTAAAGAATTAACTGTCTTGAACAAATTAATTTCCAACAATATTTCACTAATCACAAACTAATTTATTCACAACACTTAGCAACTGACGCTTAATTTATTTCCACTATTTGAATTTATTGTTTAGCCGCTCTATTCACTTTCTGTACTCCCTCTTGGGTAGGGAAGTCGGGCTTATAAAGGTAACGGTTCTTTCTAGAAATCTGTAGTCGGTTTGATACTCAACTAGAGTTTTACCGGCGGTTGCCGACTATATTCCTTTTGCGGTGATGTCATGTGTTTGTTCGCTGACCGGCATATTGGTCAGGGTCGGCTTCAGATTCGTTATAGTATATATGTTCTGAAATATAAATTAATTTCTTCGAAAGTGTATCTAGCATTCTAGAGATACCAGACAATCGTTTGTGTACAATTTGTTAGATATAATGTAAATAAGTATAATATAAATTTAGGAAAGTTCATTTTCCACAATTACATATTATTATTACCATACTCGACCACAAAACCTCAACCCAGTGAGGAAAAACCTTCGACATTTTCTCAGATATTTCTCACCCGCCATTTCCAGACAGAAAATATCCTTCCATCGTCGAAACTCTTGAGGATAAGTCAGTCGCAATCGATTTTCCATCGTGAGAATACTTTTAATATGCAAATGTCTCCATCCAACGCAGACTAGTGTAGAAGTTCATCCGCCTGTGTAATTAAATAAATGCATTTTCTATATTTGATCCCTTGGCATTGTCTCGCCACGCCGGGGGCCCTGACAGGATTAATCCCTGAAAATCCAGGCTGCATCTCTTATTGCGTGCAGCATTTCCAGACCGGCATGACAAACGCGTGTGTCAACGGCATAATGAAGTCTCGGTTTGAAATGGATAGCAGTTGCTAAGAGATACGGGGTGGTTTCTACTACGAAATGGTTCTGATAATGCTCCAGTAATACGAAGGAGAAATTCGAATTTGAAATCCCCTCTTACAAATCTGTTTTTCAAATGTGGATATTGGTAATTATTTTATTACATGTCCATGAATTGATAAAATATTCCTGTTCGAATATACAGGATGTAACATAAGTACGTTACAATTTTCAAATGACGTATTTCTGAGATAGTTTTATGAAAAAAGTCTTTATAAATTTGTATCCAGAAATGCTTCGTTTCGGAGATACAGTTGAGTTAAAATTTAGAAGTAACTTATTATTTTACACTTGAGAAAACTATTGTGTAGTAGTGCAAATCAAACAATAAACTGTATTAATTAGTTTTAATATGGATTTCCATCGAGTATCGGCCAGCTCTATTCAATTACGTTCAAAATTCCTTAACTTTTTTTTGAATACAATAAATGATAACTTCACGTGGTATTTTGTACACAAACAAACACACAGAATATTCCTTAAATATGCCACATTGGCAAACAAGTCGTTTGATCTTTTTCATTGAAAAAATTCAGTGTCAAAGCTGGGTAAAACTTTTCGAATGACAGCTTGTTTGTGAAACACTGAAAACTTTGTAACTGATCTTTTCTCGTTTTCTAAACAGCCCTGTAAAAAAGAAGTACTTTACTCCTAGCAGGATAATTTATAGCCAGGATATCCCTTATTCTCGCGTGATAGCGCCTCTGCGATACCGGCCTGCTTAGTCACATGCAACGTTGCCAACATGGAAAAAGCAAAAAAAATGCATATTGTGCAGTATAGAACATTTTATCGAATAAACTAACTTTTGATCATTTGAGACACTGAAGGAAAATCAAAGAAACTTTCAGTTCGACAGTAATGGCGGTTATGTAAATTGTGTAGTTTTTCATATTTATTGCTGGTTGTATACGTCAAGAAAGCCAAAATGTTTCCAGTCATTTTTTCATTATGAAGAAGAGAGAATTGAAACTTTCTACAGTTTTTACAACTTTTATTTGTAGCAGCAAAATTTGAACTGGTAAAAAACATAGAAAGTTTCAATTATCTTTTCTCATATCTTCTCTCAAACTTCTGAAGATACTAACTGGGTTAGCAAATCGCGTATCGAGACAGAATTTTTGTCCTGGTGTGAAAAAAAGATTTTAAAATACGTTATTTTTCAAAATTTTTTCAAATAAAAATATCTTCTGGGTTTAGACAGGACATAACTCCTCAATAACTTATCGAAATAACTTGTTGCTAAACCCGGATAAATGTAAGGTCATGTCATACAGTTTGAAAACGAACATCTTGATCTTTGATTATTCAATAGAAAACGTTTCACTTGTGAGACCAGAAACGTTTACTGATCTTGGCGTCACATTTGACACTGCACTATCATTTAATAGGCATATCGATAATGTTGTAACCTCCTCCTGTCGTTTGTATGGATTAATTGTACGTACCAGTAGTGATTTCAAAAAAACTTCGACCTTAAAAACTTTATTCTATGCTTTCATAAGATCAAAGTTACAATACGCATCAGTTGTGTGGAGCCCTTTTTATCAATATCATATTGATAGAATAGAAGCAATTCAACGACGATTTTTAAACCTGCTAAGACAAAAATCGATGGCATTTATCCTCCAATTGGAACAACCCATTCTGAATTGCTACAAAAGCATAACTTTTTCAGTCTCGAAAAAAGTCGTGCATATTATAGTGTTGTACTAACCTATAAAATTATCAAAAGCATAGTTGACTGCTCAACATTACTGGAAAAGATTAATATTTGCATTCCTAGAATCTGTTCCAGACAACAGAGTATTTTATAAATAAAAACATCTCTCACAAATGTTCTGGAGAATTCTCCCATCCATACCATGTGAAAAGTGACAAACTCTGTTAGCGATAATTTAGATATATTTAGTAGCAAATTGTCAAATATAAAATGTATAGTCTTTATAGTCACCTGTTTGTGATATATTTATTATATTAAATGAAGAAATCTGTTACTGGATGAATCAAATGAATATTTTCCTCAACTAAGAAAACAGTAAGGGTTACAAGTACAAAGTGAGTTAAGTTAGACAAAGTCGACTATTTGGGAGAAACAAATCAACTTTCTATTTAGAAAATTCTTGGCTTTCAACACTTACTTTCAAGAATAGCATCTGTTGGTGATAAAAGTTGATATTTTTATATTCCTATATTACATGGTCAACTAAAAAAATCTATCTAGGGCATTTAATGCCCTCTAACAATTTCATTCGATTTGAGCAAATCCAAACCTGTAAGTACGAAACCTATTTCCGACATAATAGTGGGATAATCTTGAAAATCAAATTGTATATATTCTCAGCATGTTTTCAGTGAATCCGATCTTCATCATTATATCACTAACCGTCATGCTAGGATTTTAAAATAAATCAATAACAAAAGCATAATAATATCCATCACTATTCCATAAAAAATCACTTAGTCGTCATGTGGCAAACGTTACTTTCATCCGATTTTCGTCACGTTGGCAACATTGGTTATTATAAGGAAGGCAAGGACAATCTAATATTGAAACTCTCGTATATCATCAAGCGGTGAACTGGGAGTTTTCTCCCCTATCGCGAAATGGCTAATATCTAATATCAAAATGTAGTTGGTGGTGAACAATCTGGCACTATTCTGCACTTTTTATCAACCCCCCGCTGTTACTTTTATCTACATGCAGTCAGTTGCAGTGATTTACGGAATGGAATAGGATCATAATATGCCATAAAGGCATCACTGCCTTTCGCTATTAGAATGAATCAAAGGCCATGAATGGGGAGGTAAAAAACATCACTTTGAGGAATCAAGAGATGTAAAGCGTTTGTGAAAGACGAAAGTAAAAATATGAAATTGTTTTTTTTGTAGTTTATATTACGTAGATGAGTCACTAATCTAGCAACTATCTGTATAGATGGTGAAGTAAAAACCAGAGAACCAAAATAGAGAGATATATTCTGTAATTTATGACTTGTTTATTTTATGGAAATTCACGATCATTTTCATGAAATCAATGAAAAAATTTGTTAAATTTCCACTTCTTATTTAATTTTTATGACTGGTTTCGGGTATTATCCCATTATCAAGTATGAAACTGACTATTACATTTAAAATCTTAAAACGAGGTTAAATAGGGAGTTTGTATGTTACTGGAGTTTTTCCCAACACCAAATCGTTATTTTTAACATCTCGACACGTGTTTCGAATACCAAATGATTATCTTCAAAGAGGAAGATTAAAATAGTTACTTTGCATGTTTAGATGAAAATGATTAATCGGTACAGTGATAACAATGTCGAGTAAATATCTCATCAGCATCAATTATTGAAATGAATCCTTCAACAAAGTTGTTCCTGTTCCTGAATTCCTGTTTCCGAATCAAGGAAAACCGTTAGCGTCGCTCCCAAAAACGGCAATTTCTATCAGTCTCAATCAAAAACATCAATTCGACTATCTCATTCGATGAATTCGATATGACCATTGTAGGAAGGCGTAAAGTAATCGGTAAATTGGCAGTGAAGTCATACTTGCTCGATTCCCACAGCCTTGATTGATGTGATGTCCGTTTGGTTCACATCGGTTACACATCTTCTATTGATTGACAAATCAGTTCACCGTGATGAAGCTTCAAACGCCATGCATGGAAAAGCAGAACGCATCAAAGTAGAAAATACAGTAGAGATACAAGTACACATCTGTTTAAAATCTGTTTTTCCGTTAATCAGCTGTCCCCCCATACGAACGACAACTCTCAGAAGTTGACAAACTTGTGCGGGCTAAGAACTAACGAGGTCTCACCTTTTAACGTGTGATTCCTAACATATCTGAGAAAAACATGTGAGAACCTACACTTGCGACAATAAATATTTTCTTTCTGTGTCTAGTCCATGGTAAAGTGAAAGGTTATGCCTCATTTATCTTTGATATCCTGCCGATACAATAGATGGCGTTTTTGTAAGGAGAAATGTTATTGTCGTTTACCACAACCGTTCTTTGAGGACACTTGAGTCCAGCAAAGTACACGTGACCCAGCATCACTGATGAGGCATATGGCGGGTCGAAATCGAGTTCTCTGGTGATGGATGAAGATTGCTTCATTTTTGAGCTCTAGATTCATCTAGTAGTTTTGCAACAGACCGTCTTAAGGAGCCTAACATAACGGTACTTCTACATTTTGTTGATTCTACAAGAAATTGTTAGGAGTTTCAAAACAATTGGGACTAGACTTTTTCTCAGCATCACTCACTATATCTTGAAGGTCCTCAATTTATTCTGAAATATCTTGGATGGATTGCAAAGGATATGGTTGGATGACAGATGGGCTGAAGCCCTCAAGGCTCCATTTTGGTCCCGCTAAGATTTTCAATTCATACTTCGAAAATATTGACATTTCTTTACTAGCTCACACGGTTGGAAGTTGTTGTGATGTAATGAACAGAGATATAGAAACATTTGTCAATGCAGTAATAGATCAGGGTTTGATTGTTAATCCTACAGAATCAGAATTTTTATATTTGAATCAACAAACAACTGAAAAAATTAACCGATTTTGTCGAATTTCAAATCAATGGCCAAAATTGCCTAATCTAATATTTTGAAACAAAATCAAATGATTAAATAAAGTACGAAATATCAAACAAATTGGATGAAACTTGCTTGATGCATAAGAGATATAAGTCGGAGGGGAGGTTACATAATGCAGCCACTCTTTATCATAGAATTATTAAAAATTTTCTGTCAAAGAGTATCTATTTATAATTGGAATTTGAGATATGAAGGGATGTTCTGCCAACCCCAATTCCATCCCTCTATTTACTGTGAAATCAAATATTACACAATATATTTTATAGCCCCTAAATATATAAAATATATACTGAATATTTTCACTCCTGCTGTTTCCATTGTCTGATTATTAATTTTTCGCCGTCTGTATCGATTATTTTACATAACAGTATGTTTCTATGTAATAAAGCTTATATCTTTTGTAACATATTGAATACTATTGTTGTATCCAATTTACTTTCGCTATTACTATTTTCGATTTTGATTGGTTCAGGTAATCATTCTTTTTAGGCTTTTTTTCGAAAAAATCCAGGTTTCGTATATATTTATGAATTATTTCCTTCTTGGCGAATGTCCTGTGAGTTTAGTTTCTCTGACAAAGAGCACATTAATTAATGTCATTTGTTGCGATGATCATAAAATTGAGACAAACCTACTAGGGAGCACCTGTAGAGATGTGACAAGATAATCTGTAGATATTTATAATCATGGAGGTCAAATTCAGAGTGGGTTTGGTATCAATTTCGTTCTCATCAAGTTTATGCTTTATCATGAATTATCTTGTATTGAAACTACCATTCACACCTGCCAAATTATTATAATCCCCGTTTTTGGAAAGCGGTTGATTATACATTAACCTACAATCCGTTTATTACTGAAATAATCTCTTGTCTAACGAAAATAGACGTTTGCAGGTCTGGCTATATATTATGGCCTGGGAGATTGAACGTAGTATGTTTTGTGATAAGTGCTAAGACTCACGCAATATTCGCTATCATTGGTTATGTATCTTGACATCTCTATATATTGAGGTTGTCAGGCTGTAACTCACTTGACCTGATTCATTGCTGGAAAAGTAAACAGAAAACGTTCCAGTTGAGTTGCAACAAATGTTTTGGGAATAAATTGATTGTGGTATTAAAAGCAACTTACATTTTGTATCAAAAAGTCCTAAAAATCAAGATACAGAACAAGAAAAAGGAAATTTGGACCAATTTACAAATACATATTTGTAAATGCACAACAATGGACGATATATCAACTGAATATTATTACATTCTACAGCATAAAAAGTTGCCACAAAAAGTATTTTTATAGGGTTATCAATGGTATGGTGATAACTGAAATAAAAATCATCATTATTTCAAGTTTCAACGACCCATCACGTTATTTCGCACATAAATCAATTCGATTCCAAAGTATCCACATTAGCATATTTCATTATCACTGTATGAATTATTTTCTATAGAAAATATTTGGCATTCGCAATAAATAAATATGAAGGTCTGTTTATGAAAATATCTGCAAGTTCATGATTCGAAAAAAAACCTTATCAAGGAAACTCGAAACTTTAATTTTTTGTTCTTAAAATCAAACGAGAATTTATATCTACTATATAAATCCTTCCAAAAAACAAATCATGAAATTATAAAACAACCACAAAAATTAATTGGCGATCCGGAGCGACTTCATTGGTTGCAGTGGCGCATTTGATTTTTCAGCTGCAAGAAAACCCGGAAAAATCTGCAGCACCACATCATCTGAAGATCTTGATCTGCCAGGGTATCTCCAGAGGCTCCAATAAATTCAATACTTCGCCAGAACACTTAGTGACCAGATTCAATGCCAGAACCACAGTGAACAATGACTGCATAAAGATTATAATAGTGGTCTACTAGATTGAAGTGTTCATCTATTTCGAACCTTCGTGAGAGTGATGTTTGAAGATCATCAGTGTTATTATAAAATTGACTGGTGTCCCAGCTATACTTGGTTTCTTATAACAGTCAGTTAGTTTGGCGCATGTTTGGCAATACAGTCGATCACCTGTTAAACGTTTTGCACGGACTGGTTATTACTCATATTAGGAAAGGCTACTTGAAGTTCCAGAAATTCACATACGTTTTAGCTACCTCTTGAACATTTACCACAAAGTAAACACACAAAAGATTTACAAGACGAGATGGACTGTACGGAATCATTCAATCCAGAGTCGTCGGGAGATTCATTCTGCTATTGTTTTTCTCACGAAGACTATTCAAGAAGAACCCCAAGAATTTGGAACAATACTGTTGTTGTCCTAATGAGTATCTAGTTGACTTCAAAGACTCCAGGAAATCGGTTGGTGGGAAAGATGATACATTCTTACGAAACTGCAACTGGATGAACAATTGTTTGAGTTTGGTAAATAAGTAGGAAACCTTGTCGTTGTCGTTCATCATTAAAACATCGTTCTTGAAATGCTTCGACATGAACATCACTGATTAAATTATATTCATGTAGCAAGTGTTACCTGAATCATCTAATCCAATTTTCTTCTCAAGAGTTTCACGAAAACTTCTTAAGGAAGAATATGTTTCACAGAATCTGCATAAAATTAAGTAATCTAATCAAAGTCCGTAATTACTGTTGGGAGCTTGTATTACATATAGACGATAAAATGGTAAAACACTGTATCAAATGATCTTTGCTGCCAGATAACAGAATTCATACGACAAAAATTAATGTTACTTCAAATAAATGTTTCTTCGATTTGTGACGCCATACCTTGGGTGAACATTGCATTGTGACAATTTTCAATTCTTCTATCCTTCACCTTCAATACCAATCATTTATATCTGATAAATAAATAAATAAATATAGCATTTATTGCCCAACAGAAAAAATTTACAAGGCAATTTACAAAGGATAGAAAATTTAAATTAATTAGAAGTATAACATACAAACAAAAAAGTGGCATGGATATACAAATTAACTATAGATGAACACGAGATTTGTTTCTCAATTCACTCCTACTGCAGTTAAAAATATCGCACATATTAGATAATTTGTTAGCATTTGAACACATCACATTGATTGGAGCTTTAGACATAATATTTGTTTGAGCTCT
>WOGJ01223429.1:0-13984 GCA_015342185.1 Leptinotarsa juncta
GAGGTGACCACAACTCTGTCACCGAGTTGGAAACCGTTCATCAAAAAGCTCAAATAAAAGCCGCAGAAATCACCTTACTTCTGCGGAGACACAAGGATCTTCTTCAATAACATTGGAGACCTTAGCTTATTAAAGCACCTGACGTTCGCTTTTCTCAGGTCGAGTGGGCTGAAGTCGGAAACTGAGGTGTCTTCAACACCTTGGTCTACCGCAGTCGCGTGATGGGTATAGAGGTTCCTGACATAAGCTGCAGGGCCTGCCGCGAGGCCCCCGAGACACTATTGCACTTGCTATCAGCATGTCCAGCATATGCGGTCTCGGCCTATATCCATCAACATAACGCGGCCCTAAGAGTGCTATATTACCATCTACAACACTCTTACAATATTGACGAGACACCGATGCTGCCCTATGCTCCGGGAAATATTGATTCCGTTGTGGGGAACGAGAAGTGCCGAATTTATTGGAACTATTCGTTCCCCACCCTCAGGCTCAGTCCTTGGTGGAATGATGTCCTCTTACTCTCGACTCTTAAAATCATACCGGCTTGCCGCACTAATGCAGAAATCATAGCGGCACAGATGCAGAAGGCTGTCATTCTTGGCTCACAGCGTTTGCTCAGGGCACATGATTCTTGGACCCAATGATCACTTACCCCACGGTGTGGGGAGTGGTCATTGATTGATAATGCTGGTGCGCCCTCTCGAATGTATCGGGGCTTCGGGGAATAGGGCCTGACCAGCGCACACTACGATGAAAAATAATAATAATAATAATAATAGTGTTTATTCACCAAATATAGATAAAAGGTATACATAATTCCCAAATATAAAAAAGGTATAGCCTGGAACATCGAAGAAAGGTTGGAGATTTGTCTCTATAGATACTTTCACGGGAGGTGTTCAAGTGACTTGGCACATTTGAATCCACCAAGGGCGATACATATCAGAAATACGCGACGAAATGTGGCTGCTCATCGTTTTGAGGTTCAACTCAGTACACCTCGAACTTCACTGTTAAGGAACTCTTTCCATCTGGAGAACTGCGTTTATGTAGGAAAACTTCCTGAGAACGTTTTTCCAAATGGATTTAATCTCCAGAGACTCAAATCCAATGTGAATCACTAATTTCGCACAGGCACCGCTCTGAGAGTGCCTAAAGGATTTTTCTGTAGGGCTTTTATCCTTAAAAAATGTCCCTATTAATTGAATTCATCACATCAAAAAATTCTTAGAGGTGGCTTGGAACAGAGTTTTATTTAATATGATTCTTTTACAGATTTTCATTCATTCAGAAGGGCTTTTGAAGAAATAAGGTCTGAGGAATTCGATCTCTACAGTTTTAGAGTATTCGAAAGACTTTGACCAGATTTTAAATCATCCCAGAACACTATAGAAAGTTCGGGAATGATCTGGAACTTCCGTAAACATCCCCGAACATCCCAGACCGTTCCGGAATGACCAAGGTTAGCTCTTGGTTGTGGTAACCCTCTATCTCGTTTACTTGAAGAAGGTTCCTTTTTTTCCTTGCTTGCTTTTGAAGATATGAAAGTTATAATGTTCGGGAACTTTCTAAAACATCCCAGATCATTTTGGAACGATCATAGGCTCTAGCCCACATCCACGAAGTTTTCACCTGATGTGCGTGCTTTTGAAGATATAAGGACTGGAATTCACCCATAAGATTCCAGAGTATTTAGCGGAACGTTCTGGAATGGTATGTATTGTTCTGCAACATCCAAAGTCACTATAGAACATTCCAGAATAGATTGTGATATTCTCGAATATAGTTCACCGTTCGAAGCTATTCGAAGTGAATACGTCTTTGAAATTGATTTCGAAAATTCGAATGATAACAAAATCGGGGGAATACATATCTGTCATATCCATCCGAATTTTATTTATACCTTCGAATATCTAAAGGAACAAGGAATTCGGTACGATACGCGGGGAGTGTGACGCATTGCGCGCGATGAAGGGGAAAGCGCCGCGAATTTGAAGTAATTCAGCTGCTTTTCTATATTTCCAGCTATCGCTTCTGATGAAAAAAAACTCGAAAAAACATGTGGACGATCACTGCCTAAATAGAAGGACCGTCCAGTATATATCAAACGACCAAATAATTAGATAGTGTTCTTCTGTCAAGTACCTCAATATTGAAACTAACTTGAAGTGTCATGGAAATTTTACTTTTCGGAAAAAGCCCACTTTAGTTCTCCATCGTACCGCTTCACTCTGTACGTGTCTTCCAATCAGAACCATTCACGGTCAATTAAATGGAAAGCTTTTTGTGTGCACAGCATCTTCCTCGTTGTCGGTGCCTGTTCTGACCCATACCTACCAACATTGATACATGGTCGCGCAATGAATCGCTAAAAAGCATCTAAATTAATAGAGCCTGTTACAGCGACTAACAACTTCCTTCTATGAAGACGCTGTGAATCATGCAATTTCTATTTAAATTGGTCCGAGTTTTACATTGTCTTCGTTGCCAGACATGTGAGAATTCGCTCTAAGTTCGAAAGGAATGAGGAAGTTCGCCGTTGAACGTGCAGGTTTTCCTTCTATTATTTTAATTGCGTTCAACAGCGTTACATCCTCGGTATTTATTCGCGAACTAATGAATAAATCGAATGGACTAGAATGGCACTCGTTTGTACTTACTCTTTTTACCGACTATTGTTTTCAATTCGGCACTAACGGAACATTCGAGACACTAAGCGCCCTCTCGTAGAAAGCCTTGTCACCGTAATGCATGACTCTGCCGTGAATAATCTTTTTCAGTAGCTACTCTTGGAAGGATTTATGACCATGAAGTATCTAAAGAGTTTGGCCCCGAATCTACAGAAGATACGAACGTAGACTGACCGACCTCAACTCTTCTTTCTTTAACATCAGATCAAAAGCAAGAGCTTCTCAGTTCTCTATTCGTGATCCTTTCAACAAACCTAGGACGTTAGCTTGTGCAGCCAAGAAGTGACTTAATCGCAGAATATCTAAAGAATTTGTCTTACATCTTGAGGAGCAGAATTGGATTCTACATGAGGGGAGGAAACGAACTCCTCTGAGCAGATCAGCAAACGCTTAAGCTCAAACGATGATTCACACAAACCAGAGGCGAATAAGCCTTAAAAGGTGAATCTATAGGTATAGCTGAATTATAAATGCCCTCATATATGAAGGTTGCTGTGGTCATTAAGATGGGATTCTTGTATCTATTCGACAACTTCAAAATCAACCAATCAACCGAAATCTCTTCAGTATGTAATTACTGCAGCCTCTGGTGATCCTGTCTGTTAACCCCGGCTATTTTTCACTATTCACTATTCCCTTGGCCGAAGCAGAAAGAAGGCCAGGGCTACATCAGATGGAGATACGATATCTCAGTGGACAATTATTTTGATCTACCTAGGCTTTGGCAACAAGGATGCTGCTGCAAAGTGGAATAACTGCTGTTGCTGCTGCAAAATAGAAATAACGGCTGCTTAAAATAAAACCTTAAAGAAAATATTCCCTTGACTTTCACATAGCTTCCCCAACGACGTCGGTTCTTTAACGTATCAGCTGTCTGCTCACTCAAATCATCTCACCTCCATGACCATGCCCTTAAATCGCTCGAGCAGATTATCCAATGTGGCATAAGCTATGTGGCACGTAGCGTTGGTATCCAGATATCCCAACAGGTCAAAAGAAGTTGGTTATCATCGACCTATAGTGCTCGCCGTAGACAGTGATGGCCTGGCCAACGTCGTTCTCAAAGAAATATGGAACGATGACGCCATCAGCCCAAAATCCACACCAAACAGTGACTTTTTCGGGATGCATTGGACGCTCTTGTTACTCATGTGAGTTGGTATCATCCCAAATTCGACAATTTTATTTGTTCACGTACCCATACATCCAGAAATGGACCTAATCACTGAAGATGATTTTTCCATGAAAGTTGTGGTCTGCGAAAGGCCGATTTTTTGTGAGATACACGAAATGCTTCGAATTCTCCTGCACACTCTCACAGACAGCGGCGATGTTTTCGGCAGATCTAGCGCTTCGTCGACGTAGTGGTGTTGGTCGATCGTTTACTAAACCAGTGAACTCTATCCACCACATTGCAAATAGTCCTCTCAGTAGGACTATTATGATAAGAGTGAAATGGGCGGAGCGCGCGATACGTTGTCTGAACGGAACACCCATTTTGATAAAACAATTTTATTATTTGCACGTGTTGCTGAATGCAACATTCATCCATGATGATTTGTCAGAACAGACTGAATAAATGACAACTAATTTGACAGATGAAGCTTCGACAAGATGGCCGTTATCAATTGTTGGAAGATCCTTTACAACATAAAAAACAGATAATCAGTTTATGACCGAAATGTCAAAAATTCATCCATTTAATTGAAGACTGAAATATTTTAATTCAAATAGTTTGAAACTTTCAATTTCAATTGATAATATAACATCGTGGTTATAGCAAGTTGAACCCTGAACCCTGATGGAATACATATATGAATTTTGTTCCAATCATTACAAATTGTAAATTTAGAACCAAATGGGCTAGGGTCGATTTTTTGGTCTCATTCAATAGTGGCAATAATTTAACATATTTAATATCAAGTATAGTTGTGCATCTTCTAGATTCGAGAATTTCCAACAATTTTCTACAGAAGTGAGGGGTCAAACTATAATACTGAATAAGTTCAAAATTGAAGAATTCGTCTCCAATTTGAAAAGGAATGAGGAAGTCCGCCTTGAACGTGTAGGTTTTCCTTTTATTATTTTAATTACGTCTATGTTACATCCTCGGTATTTATTCTCGGACAAATGAATAAATCCAATGAATTAGAATGACAATCGTTCGTTTCGCGCCTTTGCGATTCTCTGAACACGATTTTAGCGACAAGTGAATAATTTAGTTTTATACATTCTCGTCAAGAGGTCTTTTGTCTTTCAGCTATGCCAGGAATGGCTAATGAATGTTGTTCTCCTTGCTGGAGAAAAATGAGGCAAAGTTTCATAACTAGCACTTCACAGCACAATTAAAATCCTAATTTGTTTTTTTACGAGTTTTTTTTTCCGAGTATACCTGTTATGTTTTCATTGGTTTCGAGTAGAGAGTTGGTCAATTTCTATTGTTGAAAAGGAAAACATTTCACATGCACAGTATTAGGGTACGTACACGGTAGAGCCGGAATGGTCCCTGGTAGCTTTGGTAGCTCTCCCTCTCTCCTGGTGTTCTTAGCCTTTGCTTTCATAGGCGCATTTGGCAAAGCTTAGAGGTTGCTCATTCGCTTGCCAATAAAATAATCCCAAGCTCATAGGTAGCTTGCTACCATTACTAGCTCCGTAATTTTATGTCATCAACACACTGCCAAAACAAGCTTTGTACACAGTAAGTAGAGTTTCTCTTAGTGATATACATAATTTTTAGATTGAACAACTTGTGTTTTACTACAGTGTTCCACAGGTTTTAATTCGTGACTGCGGTAGATATCATCAGTGATGAGTACTCTAGTTAGAGACTTTAATCGAATCAGGTGTCCTGTAAGGATCTATACTGGGCCCATTACTTTTTATTATATGTACTGCAGATATTTTAAATGGAATAGAAAACTGTAAAGTTGAAGCTTTTGCAGAAGATACACTGCTTTATCTCAGTTTTCGCACTGAAAATTTCGAGTCTGCAGATGGAATGATGAACAATGAATTGAATAAAATCAAGGTATCATCAGAACAACACAACTTGAAACTCAATTCTGAAAAATCCAAAGTGTTATATTTCGGTAGTAAAATTAATGTGAACTTCTTAAAGAATAGTTTTAATCTTCAAATTGATAATACTCCATCGGAAATCTGTAACTCATCCAGAAATATTTTTTAGTATTAGATACATACCAGCGTTTTTCTCAGCACAAAAAATCTTTTGCATGTCTGAAACTAATTTACTGTAATCGTCATATTCTCAACTTCAAAATGAAACGAACGTTGTCGTGAGTCACTTTAACTATTGTGATTTCCTTTATGGACCATGCGTTACAAAGGACATGCCTAACAAAAGTTGATAAGGATAGAATACAAAACGTGCAAAATAGCTGCGCAAGACTGATTTATGATATCAGAAAATATGAACATATTTCACATAAAATTGTTGAATGCAACTGGGTCAATATGAATAATAGAAGACAGGTCCACATGGGCACCTTCACTCACAAACTTTTAAATGCTCCTAACCCTCCAGCAGTGTTCAATAAATTCATTCCTTGATTCAAAATACATTCGCAAAATATCAGATACAAATCTACCCTGACCATGTCTCAGCACAAAACTGCATTTTTTCAAAGATGTTTTGTCTTCAATGCCATCCAAATGTATATCTACTACTCTGCCTCATGAATTCAAAGTATATAATATAAATAAATTCAAATATAAATTGAATCATTATTTATTTGGTTAACAGTAAGCATAATATGTATGCGACCACACATATTAATTACTTCATTTCTAGCTCATACTTCATTTCAATTTATCATGATCTTTATTGTTAGCTATGTATACACCCATAATTTACAATTTATAATGTATTTTTTCTTTTTTTTCATGGTTTTCTATTGATTCAAAGTTTGTAAGTCAATTTTGTTAGTATATATTTATATTTTATTTTTTTCCTTTTGGGCTCTGTCTCTCTGTTGGTTACGTGAAATAGCTTTGAGCTAGACTTCGCCAACAGTCTATGTATGAACCAATTATGTACTATTCTCTAATAACAATAAAAAGACGTTTATTATTATTATTATTATCATTTAGTGTAGGTAGCCAGATTATATTTATGTTAATTTCCTCTTCTATCTTGTGAAATTATTTTTGCGTTTCTAATGGTATTTGTTAGCCTGAATACCGATTTCACGTTGTATTTCTCTAAAATTCTTCCAGTCCGTGACATTTTCAGCATATAGCAAACATCATTTGATCATTTAATTCATCATAACTTAATTCAACCAATAGAAACGAAGCCACACTCACCACCAACGGAATGAAAACGGAGACAAATAATGATATGCTGTAAGGACAATCAGAGCACTTTGTCGTTGCCATATCACCTTTGTTAATGTCTACACAGTCGTAGACGAAACGTCAACTTAAAAACCTGCAGACTACCAAACCCAGAAAATAGTTTTGACACAAGTGTCATTTTTTTAATGAGTGTTTTCATAACTTCAAGATTTTCCTCCAGTGCTCAGGCATCTCCATTAGAAATCTTTCAAAGAACCTGAAGAATATGTGAAATATTTTTGATCTTGACAAGATTACGTTTCCAAAAAAATCGAAAATAAAAGTATGTCGGGTACCCCACATGCTTATCACGCCAGTAGAAAATTTATTGTCACGTTAATAACAAACAAGTGCATTAACGGAGAAAGGAAATAAAAATACTCGTACGCTTCGTATATTCCATGACACGCTATAATTATGTCGGGTAGACGAATTATAACTTCATTATACTATCTCGATTTTCACGTTACCGCGTTTATGGATTACGGTTAATTTAAATTTTTAAATTATCGGGAGCTGTATTGATTTTCAGGTACTACGGGGACAGCAGAGTTTCCACTTTGGCGGTGGACGAGGGAAGAGGTTTGGGTCTTGAAAAGGAAACAGATCGGGTGTGGTAGCACCGTAAGTAGTCCGTAGTAGATCCAAAAATTCCGAAATTATATTTTTAAATCTGTTTAAAATCTGTTTTTCCGTTAACCAGCTGTCGCATCCCTACGAACGACAACCCTCAGAAGTCGAAACTTGTGCGAGGTAAGGATTAACGAGGTCTTACCTTTTAACTCGCCGTGTGATTCCTGACAACCCGTGTGATTCCTAACACGGGTTGGACGACAGCAAGTGAAAATCGATCGTTCAGACTAGGGCTTGAACCACCGACCAACACGGCAGTCGATTCGAGTGAGTGAAACAAAGCACCCGTGTCGAACGGCCTGGCTACCGAACCGCCTGGCTCCTGTTTTATTTACAGAGATATTGAAAATTTGTTTACAGATTTTCAATATCTCACTTGCTATCGTCCAGCCCGTGTTAGGAATCACACGTTAGAAGGTAAGACCTTGTTAATCCTTAGCTTGCACAAGTTTCGACTTCTGAGGGTTGTCGTTCGTAGAGGTTAACGGAAAAATAGAATTCAAAGAGATTTTTTTTTAGTTTGCCATTGGAACTTTCGTTGTATCTGAATTTTAGAGAATTTTTATACAGGATGTCGCCAGACGTGAGGCACCCTTATCTTTGAAATGTTCAATACGTTGCTATAATTTTCATAGTATTTTTTGAACATTTCGGTAATTTGATTCTTGCAGCTGAAATCTCCGTTTTACCGCCCTATTTTCTTAGATGTTCTCTGAATCCAGTCAGTTGACCTGTGTTGAAGTAGTTCTTCAGTTTTTTCCAGACAGTTCCTGTTTGAATGTTTTTATGTATGCGTCCCCTGCTGTATACTCCCAGTAATGTTTATGTTTCTCGCTCCATTTCCTGATATCCACACGATGGCTCATGGCCAATATAGGCAGCTGATGATCCATGTTTAACACACTCGCACTCAATCAATTTTTCCATATGAAAAATGAACGGTTGATAATTTCAAGTATGTGCTTTTAATATTCAACGGGGGGGTTCTGGGGATAAAAGGGGAGCATTTACATATGAAAATTACCTTTTCATCACTGTTTTTCCGTACCGTCATATTTTTGAGGCTGAATTTTTTGTTTTATGTTATAGATGTGCAATAAGAAAAGATTTTTAAATATTCAAATATTCAATTAAATATTCAAGAATTGAAAGGGGCTCGTTTACATATGAAAATTACCTTTTCATCACTATTTCTCCGTATATTTTTGGAGGCCGAACTTCCTATGTAGGTTCGTTTTATGTTGTAAATATGCAATAAAAAAAGATTTTTAAATGTTTCATCACTGTTTCCTATGCCCTTAAATTTCCGGTGGGTGAATTTATATTTAGCATCGGCATTGCATCCGGGCGAAGCCGGGGCGGATCGCTACTATTTCATAATCATATCTGTTCCTCTCGAACTATGTATATATTATACATACATGCATTCAGTAGGTTCATTAGCTATATATTTTCAAATCATTTTTTCTGGTGTCGTTATCAAGATTTTTTATGGAAAACAGAAGCAAAATATACCCAAATAAACAACAGTCAAAAAAACTTACAATAACTACAAGTAAAATATTTGGTTTATATGAGCCAAACAAAGTCTTTCAAAGCATTGACATGCAAAATTCAATGAGGAATAACAACTATATCGGAAAAGATGAAAACTTCATAAAAAAACTGAAGGATTTGCCTATATTCTTGATATGTTACTCTTGATCAAAAGGGTACACAGGCAATACGTTCAAAAATGTATAATCCATATATATGAATATATATTCTAAAGCTAAAGATTTAAAGGTGGATTCATTCACTAGTCATAAATCATAAATCGCAGGATGTAAGACTGCATAAGCAGTTGGAACTGTCATCACTGATGCACGATCATAGATATTATATTATATATACTTACTCAAAACATGTATGCCCATGATTTCTAAATTTTTGAGTGGTATCAGATAGATAACACAAATTCTTACGACTCAAAACTTGCGACTTAGGACTTAAGACTAGAGCATGAACCCCCCTCCTAGTTCTAACTACAGGTTGCTAAGATTAAAAAAATCTTTTTCATCTGGAAAGCCCTATATATTTTTATGAAACGTATCAAGAACTTTTCATGCATCAAAACATATTTTCTTATTCTTACCAGTGGTGAAAAAGTGATATATCACTGTTTTTTTTTCAAAGTGAAAATTGATTTTGATCCTCATTTTTCCGAGCAAATATGGTCTCTTGATTTGTTTTGGAGAACCATAAAGTTGCACATTATTTTGAAACCGATTTAAAATTAAAAAAAAACTGGGGCTCATATGAATAGCAAATTATGTTATATTTCTAAGAAACTTGGTGATATGGTGCAGAACAGAGTGGATGGTACCGAAAGGATATAAGGGCCATAGAAGAACTATATCAAGATCAGTAGTACTGATCATTGTTGGACCACATTTGTCAAAAATTACGATTATATACACCACCTCATTTTGCTTATTGACACGACCACACTGACCTACATCCACGTATTCGAATTAGAGTGAATTTAACATTAACCAGATGTTTTCGTTCAGTTTATGTAATCGGATGGGCAATCGACTGAATTTAATGCATGTTTTCAATTGCATCATAATGTCTAATTAGACGTAACATATGCAGCTACAAATAAAATGCGATAGAATTCGATAAAAAAACTATCGGTGGTCATTAACTTTTTCGCTGCTTATTTTACTAGTCAAATTGGAGGAAATTATTGTATTATTGATCTTCGTTGCATTAACAATTCCGTTTATTTTCTATTTCTTATCAATACTTCAATCAAGCATTGTAGTAAAGCAAATGTACAGAAATTCTGTCAAAATGTAAAAAATACTCATTCTCATACTTCTTCTCCACATTTTCTTCAACAAAAATAAAAATTTGGAGAAGAAAATGAAAAAGCTGTTATTCAATACTGTCTTTTTTACTTTTTTGAGACAAAAACTTTTTGAGGTTTTACATCTCCATCAATGAACAAAAATGTAGGAAACTTCCAAAGAAAGGAAGAAAGGAAATATCTACAATAAACACTTTTTATAAAGATATCTGAAGTTTCTATCAGATATATTATGGAAGAAAACACTACTTCCACAAGAACATTGAATTACACGAAAGGAACAAGTTCTCTCGAAAAAGCTACTGACATATGAACACTTTTCCCATTCAGTTTGTACTCCCATCATTAGTTTTGGAACAGAAACAGATATCATTCATAAGAACGTCAGAAAATGTGATATTTGCAAGAGTATTGATATAAAGTGTCATTTACATGGAATATTCTCATACTCAATGGTGTATTTCCAAGTTTCGGCACAAAACATTTATCACCACATTTTTTATTCAATGATGGAGAAGTTAAAAGCCAAAAATACATTTTCCATTAAAACTAATCTCTTCTGAAAATACTCCCCTTTCACTTCAAGTAATTTTTACATTCTGATGACAGAATTTTTTCTACGAAAAGTTGAAATTGTAAAGATTTTTTGAATTACGAAAATATGAATATATTTTAAATATTGATAAGGAAAAATAAAACAGGATGTTTGAATACCAATGCACGACGAAACATGGAAAATTCACATTGCAACATCTGTAAATAATGAAAATGTAAAAATTTTTGAAATATTTGCTATTATGTTCGTGAATTTAATTAATGTACGGATATCTGGAGACAATAATACATTAAAATAAATCAATTCGAGTATGTATAATGGAAGAAAAACTCAGTCTGCTTCAAAAACAATGCGATCTCCGTATTTTTCGAAGCTCAACAAGTCTCTATAAAACATAGTGCATATAGGGGAATAGCTAATTAGCGGTTGCAGAAAACTTATTTTTAGGAGTATACATTATATGTATGTATTTATATGTATGTATATGTATTTCATTGAAAACGTTGCCCAATTCAATGCATATTTTCTTCTTTTATAGGTGAACAAAAGTCACGGTGGCATATGTCCACCTTTATGAGATTCCTGTATATTATAATTTTAAAAATAATCGGGACATACATAATATGATAATTGGAAAGCTATTCCAACAGACATTTTGAATCTCTATAAAACTGATACGTTAGTTGTTACCTTAATCATTTGTTTGAGGTAACTAATTATATGACATCTTTCACACCGTACAATTTTAATTAATATCTTAGGAGTTATCACATAATTAAAACTATCGTGCGAGATGAATTCAGGCGTCTCTCAAAAAGATGTGTCACGCGTGATGAAGAAAGGTAGCGATTGCGTTGGTTTTGTTTAACATTTTGAATCACCTCGAAGGTTGGGGTCGCATATGTATCCGTCAAACCAACCCTTACTTCCAGTGAATTTCAGAAATAAATTCTTTTTTTGTAGACTTATATCTTATGCAGAAATTTACGAATGATTTGTATTATTTTATTGTCCCAACTGAAACGGGTAACAATTTTGTAAATTTTTAAGCAGAAATCTTAAAATATTAAGTGTTATTATGGATTTTCATCAAGTATTGACGTAAATACTAGGTATATTCATGCAGAAAAACAGTATCAATTCTAATTTATTTTGTCGACAAAAATCATTTTTTATAAATGTAATACCTCTCACCACACGGTTCCGATCATCCCGTATTCTTCGAGGAATAATTTTCAAAAATTATTTTCCGTACTTACCGTTGTTTTGCTAAAATAACTACTTTATAATTTTTTATCACAAACTCAATGTTCGAGCATTTTGTGGAAATATTTCTTGTAGAAGCAGGAATGCCACCATCTCTAGGCCACTCGGTAGATATCCAAGATTTTTCTAGAACTCCGATTAGAGAACATCCAGTATTTCCAAACGATAATTAAGTATCTATATGAAAGCTTGCCTAATACAATGGACATTTTTCGTAAATAAATCAATTAATTGTAACACATTAATAGCCAGTTACTGGTGCCACAATAATTGTAGGCTATTTATCACAAATTAAGCTATAAAATATTCAAACAACTTATCTCTGACAGTGTTAGTTCATGACAATTACAGCATTTATAATCGTGGGAATTTAAAATATTCAATCTAGCCAGAATGTTGGAAGTATTTTACAGCTATTGTTTTTGGGTTATTATGATTTTTGCATTTAGTTATTTTTGATATTTGTTTTTTTTTTCAATCCTTAATAATAATTCATTAATATTACAGGTTACAATATTTTTCCTTTCATTTTTTTATATGTAATTCAATATCTACCATAATATTAGCCAAGAAAGTAGATATTTCAAGGTGCGTATTTATGCAGTCAAACCGTTTAGAAAAGCTGGAAGCGTGAATCTTTCGGAGTTTGTTTCTCCTTCAGTATTTCATGTAACTGTCATACCAGTCTCAATGTTATTCTTAGGTTTATCAAGGTCCCGTTGCAGCCCGGCTGTTTGTAATTGATTGATGCCTTTGAGGCCTCAAAGTATATTACATTATAAACAACATTACATGGAGAGTAGAGAAAACTTATATTACAGGTAATTGCATCATTTATAGTGCTTCTACTCCAGCCACTCGAACTATAGGTCGGATGGAACAAACATCACTACAAAGTATAAAACAGTCGCTTCCTGCTATCTGTCCCTGCATATGCTTAAACTTCTAAAACTACGTAAAAGATTTTGATGCGAGTTTTTTTGATATATAGAGTGACTCAAGAGGAAGGTTTATAGGTATATAACATGTATAATATGGTAGAGAAACACTGATAACACAGGTCTGCGACATAAAAATTGTTTAAAATTGAATAAGTGATTTTTATAGTATTTTCAACGCTAGTTTCGGGAAAAATAGTGAAAAAATTCCATCACGTACAGTTATTCCACAAACTGCTTGTCTATTTTTAGCTTTTTTCGATATTTTTATACATAGTTCCGTACTCTAGTGAGTTTGAATTTTTGTTTTTATGATCTTTATGAACTGTTATTAAGCCCATAGTACTTTTAATAACTATAAAAAAAATACTTTAAGGTATTTTCAGTTACTTAGCTGTTTTTTTTACTATACAAGTTGTATGTAAAATAAAGAGTTGATTAGGAGAAACCAGCATTATTTTCATGTCGGTGCTTGTCCATTGCCTCCCCTCCCTCGCCATCCACTTACTGACTCACTGAGCATCTTTCATGTCAGTGCCTGTCTGCCACAGTGCCCATCCCCCTTCCCATCACCAAGCAGTGAGCTTCTGCTACCTGTTCTTCAGTTCACAGTATCTCTTTACTCTGTGCTGTTCACGTGCTGTGGTTACTAGTGATTTGAAGTAGTGATTGTGAGAGTAGTATTAAA